>JXTB01000078.1:947999-974804 GCA_002914805.1 Parasponia andersonii
GGAGATAAAAGTTACTAATTAGTTTTGTCTATGTCTTCCACTTTGAATTATGGCCACTAATTTCCAAAGAACATTTCTATTATGATTTTCTTTTTTTTTTCCTACCTTTTGAATTACCCACTAACTTTATCCCTTTCCTTTTCTATTCCACTCATTTAAAGTTATTACCTTCCTAAGGTAAAACTTTACTACTCTTCATCTTTTTTATAACTTATTTTCTACCCTTAGATTGATTTGTCTACTTAATTCTTTGTATACTTAAATCCTAGTCATTCAAATTATGACATGGTACTATTTTGGTGCAACCATTAACTTTAGGTTATAAAATGTAACAATTTTTTTAATGTGATATAAACATGTCACATTTTGAATTAGGTTATATTGATGTTCATAATATAATTATTATAGAATCAATTTATTATTAAGGAAAACTAACTTACAATTTCTAAGTTAAAACAAGGATTAACTATGATTTTCTCACGTAAAAAAATTTAACATTAAAATAATACCACACATAATTTCAAGTATTTGTGAATGTAAACTTATTAAAATTTGACACTAAATTTTATAATAATTCTACTAATATTGCAAGTCTAAGGATTCCTAGGGGGTTATATTAGGTAGATGCTTCTTCAACAAGACGTCACTACACTCTTTGGTTAGAGCTACTGTCTCAAACTTGACCATTCTTCTCTTCTTTGAAAGGATCTCCTTCATAAACTTCACATAGCTAGGTATTTGCTCAAGAGCCTCAGAAAAAGGGATGTTGATGTGAAGCTTCTTGAACACTTCTAGGAACTTGGAAAATTGTTGGTCAAGTTTCTTCTTCTGCAACCTTTGGGGAAAGGGTAATGGTAGATTGTAAGAAGATAGTTTTGGCATAGGTGTTAGAGATTTCCTAGTAACTTTTTCTTCAACTTGACTTTCTCCTTCAATCTCTTTTTCAGATATTTCAGTGGCCTTTGATGTTCCTTGTAGTTCTTTCCCACTTCTCAGTGTCACCGCTTTGCATTGCTCCTTCATGTCTCCTTTTGTATTTGCCTCGGTATTTCTAAGAAAATTTCTTTGTGGCTAGTTGGTAAGGGAATTAGCCAATTGACCAAGTTGTTTCTCTAGAGATCTCATTATGGTGACTTAGTTTTGAAGAGTAGCTTCATTCTTGGCTATATATTGTATGAGAATCTCTTCCATTAATGGCTTATTCTCTTGTGTGGAGTGACTTACATTCTGAAATCCTAAAGGATGCATTGGTCTTGAATTAGAACTCTTTGATGATTTTAATTGCTTCTGAGAAGTTTAAATGATTTCTCTAACCTAGATTGTAGGAATTAGAGTAAAGGTTGTTATGTTGTTGTTGATTGTGATTGTCTACAAACTAAATTGACTCCATGTTTATAGGACAAAATGAACTTAAGTGACTATCACTATATTACTCATATAACTCGATTGAACTATGCAGAGCATGAACTCTATGAACCACCATAGAATCAAATTTCTTGGTCAAGGCATTAACTTAGGTAGCCAATATTAAAATAGCTTATATCTCATTAATACTAGCTGCTCTCTTTGGATTGACTCTCTTTAAACCATATTAGAAGTCATTTGCAGCCATCTCCTCTAATAAATCAAAAGCTTCATCAAAATATTTATCCATTAGAGCACCACCAGCTGCTGCATCCACTATAGTTCTCAAATGCCCCATCAAATTATTGTAGAAAGTTTGAACCAGGAGCTATCTGGGAATTGCATGATGAAGACACCTTCTCATTAGCTCCTTATAGCACTCCCAAGCTTCGTCTAAAGACTCATTATTAAACTGCACAAATGAGGTAATATCATTCCTCAATTTAGCTGTCTTGGTAGGAGGGATAAACTTAGTAAGGAACTTCTAAGCCAATGCGTCCCAAGTGGTGATAGAGGTAGAGCATTCAATCATCCTTTCGCCTTATCCTTCAAAGAGAATGAGAACAAACATAAACGAATGGTATCATCAATCACCTTGTTGTGTTTGAAGGTATCACATATCTCTAAGAAGTTCATGATGTGTTGGTTGGAGTCATCATTAGGCAAACCACCAAACTGACAAGTCCCTTGCACCATCTGAATGATAGCTGGCTTCAGTTCAAAGTTATTGGCATTGATGGCAAGTCTTCAGATGCTAGAACTAACTCTATTGACTACAGGTTCGACAAAATCCTGAAGTGGCCTTGCATTGTCTTGGTCTTCCATGGTGAGTTGAGGATTATTCCTTTGATTTCTCTGTCTTCTAAGGTTCTTCAAGGTTCACTCAATTTTAGGGTCTAAAGGTAAAAATTCAAGGCTCCTTGCTCGTCTCATACATAAAGCCTGATAGTTCTAATACTTGAAATATTCATAGAAAATAAAGAAAGTTTGAATTAAATCTAAACTAGTTGATATTAGTATTAACAAATTGTAAATCATCGTGCTCTCCAGCAACAATGCCAAAAACATGTTGAGTTATTTCTAACAAATAAACCGCAAGTATACGGATTACAACAAGTAATATAAATGAAAAGAGAATGTCGAATCCTATAGAGAGCACATGATTAACTAATGTTAAGTGCTAACCGTAACTAGTTGGAAATTTATTCAAACGACAATAAATAAAAATTTAAAATATAAATACAATTTAAAAGAAAATAATAGCAATCAAAACTAAGCAACTAACAATAGTTTTAACACAATGATGAAAAGTCTAGGGATACAATCTATCCTCTAATTCCTTCAATTACTAGCTTTCCTCACCATTTAATCATCTATTTAGAGTTAATAACCGAGAATTCAATGGTATTTATAAATTCCTTTCTAAGACACAAGTGAAAATATCCAAACAAGATAATATGTTTCTCCTAACATAAATTAGTTAGACTCATTAAGCTTGGTAATTCCCATACAAGGTTGCACAAGTCATATAGATATATTTCTATCCTATGCAAACTCACCCTACACTAGGTAATCTTATATTGTTCAACTTATGTCCAAACCTAAATTCCCTTTCCCAAGTTCATAGAGGTTTCACACATCAATTCTATTTAGTGGCTAAGTAAATAGATGTATTAAGCATAAGGTAGAATAATTAACTCATTAATGAATATCAAGAACAAATGAAGAACATAAAGTAAATGAATTATATTAGAAGTTTGATTACATCTCTAGCAATAAATTTTAGTTCATAGTAATACCAAAAGAAACACAATAGAAATAATAAAGCTTATACACGTTCATTGCAAAAAATGGAAGAATAAAACTAAAGGAAGAGAAAGAAAAACTCTTTGAAGCTTTCTCAATCTTTTTGTCCCCTCTTGATTCCTCCTTCCTCTTGTTGTTTCTCCTTGACAAATTGTCTAAAAACTCTGGTTGCTATGGATTTCTTCGTCCCCCATCAAATGAGCTAAAGAGAGGTTAAATAATAGAGGTAATCCGACCACGATCTAGAAATTCAGTAACATGTTCTGCACTTTGTAGCACTGGCATTGTGGCTCCATAAAGCCCAGGAAATGGCACCGCGGTACTATAAAGTAGTGCTGCAGTGCCATACTATTGATGCCGCAACACTAATTTGGCACTACAGCACCTATTTTTCCCTTCATAACTGGCACTGCTACACATTGTAGAGGTGATGTTTGCCATCAGAATTGCTTTGATTTAGTCTCAGTTTTACTTGAAAAATCAGTATTCACTATTCAATGACTTCTCATCTAAAATATACACAAAAAATAACAAATCGGATAAAAAGAACTCAAAGATAAGTAATTCTTAAGCTTGAAAGGATGCTAAAGTTAAGTGTAGAATCCACTTAACAAGGTGCTTAGCATATTTAACATGGACGGAATGAAGTCCATGAGTACTCCTTTGACTAGGCACTTCAAACTAACCAAAGAGCAATCATTCTCAACAAAAGAGTAGCGAACATACATGGCAAAGCTGCCTAATAAGGACATGACTAGCACGAGAGCATGGAGTATAGATTCAATTCAAGTTCCCATTAGTCCGATTACAAGAGCGCGTACCAAGAAATTCCAAAATGTGCTAAGTAGGCTAATTTAAGTGATTTGGGTTCACGCATGCACGTGGAGGCCCATTGATGGTGATGAACAAATTTTTCAGCCCTTAACAAGCATGATTCAAGTTCAAGAAAGTCAATAGGTGCATTTTATGGGAGGAAAATTTGATTTATAAATGCTTAAAATCCAATTCGTAGCTTACTTTCCTTATTTGGATTTAGGTGCATTTTAGATACCAAAACAAATTTCTTTGCTTGTTACATTTTCTTTATTGACGTGTAATAGGCTGAGTATTAAGGGATTAAATCCTAAATTGACTCCCTTTAATTGGGGCAGAAATTATCTTAGCTATTAGGTGGTCTTTCCTTTTCTGGTTTGTGCAAGTTGCCTTAGGCATGTTTTTAGAGGATAGTCTTTAGGATTTTTTAAGTTCGAAAATTTGTGGCATTAGTCTTATAAATTGTACACTTTTCATTCAATAAAGCATCACGTGTTTTTCATAAAAAAATTGAGAATAATTTCTCATCGGTTCTTTTAGAACTATTTTTATCTTATCAGATTTCTCTATGATGTTCATCCCTTAACTTATCAATCGAGTTTCTATTCTTGATTATAGCATCCTCCTTTATTCTAAGGTTCATATCTCTTTATAGGTATTAGGTCGCAGTTTCCATCCGAATCTGAAAGTAGAACAGTCCTAAGCATTAATCATGTTATGCATTTCAACACAAGTTAGTGTAGTTCGTATTAGTTAGTACTAGAGCTGTGGTTTATGTTTCAGGTTTACCTCTCTTATTTGCTTTTTTTTCGTGTCTCAGGTTCTGGTTTCAATCTTTCCATTTCATTGTTTAACTTTTTCATTGCCTTATCGTGCTTCTGTCACTAGTTCTTTGGTCAAATTTCTTTCTTTATCATTGTGAAACGAATTCTTGTTGGGATTTTGGTTTCGTAATATTCAAAAAAAAAAGGAGTATGGAGACACTTCTTAAAAAAAATTTTGCAAACAAACTCATTATCATATTCCTTACTAGAAAATCAAGTTCCAATCTTAACAAAAAAAAATTGGGCAAATTTTGGTTTCTTTTGTGATTCATTTTGTGTGAACCTAAGGTTTGAACTAGTAATTTTCGTGCTAAACAGTAATCCCAATCTGTGAATCTTTACTTCTCAATTTCTAGAAATTTTGTTCCTTTTTTATTCACTAAATTCGAATTTGTTTACTGAGTTTGGGTGTGGATTATTTCTAGGAAATTATGATTTTTTGTTTGATTAGTTTGATAAGAACTCTTAAGAAATTACGAGTGAAAAAAGACAAGAGTAATGAGTTCATCTTGAGGGTAAAAACCGAGTTTGTTGTATGAAAACACGAGTGCTGAATGGATTGATTATTCAAGTAAAACACATGAGGGAGTGTCGTGAGGTTCTGCTAAATTTGTTTTGTAGAGAACATATCTGACAGCAAAGCTAAGGGCACTACTGATGATGCTTCTAGTCCAATGGATCCAAAGCTTTTGATTGAGGCATTAGTGGGAGAGATAAGACGAATGATGAGGGGAAGTTGGGACACTTACATGAGCATTTAGATCGAGTGAAGAATGCACATGCAAAACAATGACAACCCATTCCTCAAGCACATATGAGAGATAGAGTTCTAGTTAGAAAAGAGGTTGATAATTACTATAGGGATGAGTATGATGAGAAAAAGTATTCCGCAAGTAGTCATAGGAGGAATGGACGGGGCAAGAGAGCTAGAAAACAAAGGGTGATAGCTTGAGTAGTATTAAGATGAAGATTCTTTCATTTCAAGATAAAAACAATCTAGAAGCATATATTGAGTGGGAGAAAAAGGTAGAATTAGTATTCACTTACCACAACTACTCTGAGATTAAGAAAGTAAAACTTGTTGCCATTAATTTTTCTGATTATGCTATTATTTAGTTGGATCAATTGATGTTGAATAGGAGAAGAAGCATGGAGCATCCAATAAAGATGTAGGAAAAGATAAAAACTATGATGAGGAAGCAGTTTGTATTGAGCTACTACTACTATCTGAAGTTGTATAATAAGTTGTAAAGTCTTAGACAAGGTAACCGGAGTATAGAAGAATATTATAAGGAGGTGGAAGTCACTATGATTCAAGCGAATATGGAGGAGGATCAGGAGGCTTCGATGTCTTGATTCTTAGTTAGTTTGAATCGGAAAATTGCTAATGTGGTGGAATTACAACATCGTGTAGAGTTGGAGGATATAGTACACATGGTTATAAAAATTGAGAACCAACTCAAAAGGAGAGGCAGCACACGTTCAAGCCAAAATCCAAGTACATCTGCTTAGAAACCAAATCAATGGAAGAAGAATGAGTAGCAACTTATGATGAAACCAAAAATTGAACAAAAACAAGAAGCAACTAGCTATGTAAGTCAAGGTAAATTCTATTCTTCTTCTAAGAATCATGATATCAAGTATTTTAAATACCAAGGTAGGAGTCACATAGCTAGCCAACATTCGAATAAAAGAGTTATGGTGTTGCGAGATGATGGTGAAATCAAAACTAAAAATAAATATGACACCAACCATATACCACCATTATAGGATGCCAATGATAAAGAATACACTACCCAAGATGATTTATTGGTGGCGAGGAGAGCTCTAAGTATGCAAGTCAAAGAAGATGAAGAGGTGCAACGAGAAAATATCTTTCATACTAGGTGCCACATTCAAAATAAGATATGTAGTGTGAATATTGATGATGGTAGTTGTACTAATATTACTAGCACTACTATAGTAGATAACTCAGGTTTTTGAACCATTAAGCATCCCGACCTTACAAGTTGCAATAGCTAAATAATAGTGGTGAAGTAAGGGTTAATAAACAGGTGTTAGTAGCATTTCAGATTGGTAAATATGAAGATGAAGTAACGTGTGATATAGTACTAATGAAAGCGGGACACTTGTTGTTAGGACGCTCACGACAATTCGATAGGCATGTGAACATGATGGATTTACAAACAAATACTCATTTATACTTAATCAATGACCAAATACTCTTGTACCTTTGATGCCAAAATAAGTTCATGAAGATTAAGTGAGGTTACAAAAAAAGAGCGAATAAAAGAGAAAGAGTGTAAAAGAGAAAGAGATAGAGAGAGAGAAAGAGACCGAAGAAAAAAAGAGAGAAAAGACAATTATAGATTTGACCATTGAGAGAAAAGTAGAGAGAAAATAAAAGAATTTTTATACAAAAGCCAAAGAAATTAAGAGAACAATGTTTTCAAACCAGGCGATGATTGTATTCTTATACAAAGATTGGCAACCCATAGGTAAAGAAAAAAAATACCTATTGGATCGGCAACTTTTATATATATATATATATACACACACACACACGAGAATTTCCTCTTTTACACAACTCATAGTGTACTCTCTTCTTAAACTACTTGCTGCTAAGGATGAAACTTCTAAATAATTCTTAGGTTCGTTTGGTGGAATTTTCTAAACCATTGAACTCTTAAAAAAGAGCAAATAAAGTTTAATCTAAAAGTAATTTAGAGTAAAATACTGGAATAAGAAGAAGAGAAAAGAAAGTTTTTAAAAATATTTTTCAATGAGTATTTTTGTACTTAATGAAAATTCATGACGTATGTAAAAAGAAATTTTAAAAACTTTGAAGAGCATACTCGAAAAAAGAGTAAGAAAAAAAAAACAATAGAACTACTTTAAAATTAAATAAATATATATTAAATATATATATATATATATATGATTATTAGGTATTTTTTTTACTTATCCAAATATTTTTATTTTTAATAGTTGGATCATGATTTGAGTAATTAAATAAAATAATAAAAATAAATATTATTATTCAATATTTTTATCACTTTAATTTTTAGTATGAAATGTATAATAATTTTTAATTAACTAAAATAATAAATATATAGTTAAAAAAAGTACAGCGACCAATATATATATTAATATATATATATATATAAAGGTTTTTTTTTTTTTTAAGGGGAGAAAAATAAATATATGTAGTTCGTTGATTTTAGATAAAGAAGAGCAAACCCTTTCTTTCATCTATACTCCACCCATCGGTCCTCTCAGCCGCCAGCCTAACGCAGCCTGATCCTCACTCCTCTCACTCAGACACATTCACGAATTCAGACTTGAGAGTGGGGGTCTTCTTGTGTGTGTATGTTTGTTGTGCCTTACCGCATCTCGTTGAATCGCCTCAGCCTCAGCCTCGCCTTTTGCTCCTTATCATCAACATCATCTCTATCAATACCACTAAGAAGAAGAATAAGAATGGGTTCTTCCGAAGAATCTCTCCGCCACGCTCTCGCCGAGAAGCAATCGGCTGTGGAAGCCCAAGGCAACACTGTCAGGGCTCTCAAAGCCGCTAAAGCCCCCAAGTCTGACATCGACGCTGCCATCCAAGCTCTCAACGCCCTCAAGCTCGACAAAGCTTCCATAGAAAGACACCTCCAAGCCGCCCTTAACACCGCCGTTTCCAGGGAAGATTTCCGCCAATCCGTCGCCAACACGCTCGAACGCCGTCTCTTTTACATTCCCTCCTTCAAGATATATCGCGGCGTCGCCGGCCTTTACGACTATGGCCCCCCCGGTTGTGCCGTCAAGTCTAATGTTCTTTCATTTTGGCGTCAGGTTCTTTTTTTTTTTTTTTTGAATTCTTATTTCCTAGTTGGAACCTATACAAATATGAATTGAATTGAGTTGAGTTTGAGTGCTTGTTGGTGGTGGGTCTTTTTGCAGCATTTTGTTCTTGAAGAGAACATGTTGGAAGTTGACTGTCCCTGTGTCACTCCAGAGGTTGTTCTTAAAGCCTCTGGCCATGTCGATAAATTCACTGACCTTATGGTTAAGGATGAGAAAACCGGGACCTGCTACCGGGCCGATCACTTGCTTAAGGACTTTTGCAATGACAAGCTTCAGAAGGACTTCTCCATAACTACAGACAAGGCGGCCGAACTAAGACACGTGCTTGCGGTCTTGGATGATCTCTCCGCCGAAGAGCTGGGTGCAAGAATCAGAGAGTACGGCATTACGGCTCCAGACACTAGGAATCCGCTTTCGGATCCTTATCCCTTCAATCTTATGTTTCAGACATCAATAGGTCCATCTGGCTTGACCCCTGGGTGAGCATCTTACATTTTTCTACCTACTAATAGCTCTTTTAGTGGTTTTTTTCTTTTCTCGGTAATGAGTTGTATATATTTGAATCTTGTCTATTGTAGTTACATGAGGCCAGAAACTGCGCAAGGTATATTTGTAAATTTCAAGGACTTGTACTATTACAACGGGAACAAGCTCCCTTTTGCTGCTGCCCAAATAGGCCAGGCTTTTCGAAATGAGGTTTCCATTTTATCCTACTCTTTGGACTTTAACATGTGTTTGCACATTGAATGGTTATAATGGTAATGATGTCAACGAATATTTTGGTGCTCCTGTGTCTTACAATACTGGTAAAAACTTTCTGTAATGGTGTTTTTTTATAAAATTTGGGCTTAACTAACGACCTCTATTTATTACAAAGAAATGAAAATAACTCAAGCACCTAACTCCTGACCTAATACCCAATCTCCAACCCACCCCACCCACTGAGCTAGCTAGCCCCGGTTGGCTTATGTAATGGGTTTTGTGCATTCCTTAGTACTGCCCTTTTTGTGTTTTTGTGTCTTTGCCCAACACTTTCCTTGTTGACCTATAACGGTCATGTGGCTCCATCTTACTCTTCAAATGAACTAAATCCAATATCTCACTCCGTGTATATATCTGCAGATATCTCCACGCCAAGGCCTTCTAAGAGTTCGCGAATTCACACTTGCAGAGATTGAACACTTCGTTGACCCAGAGGATAAATCTCATCCAAAGTTTTTAGAGGTTGCAAAGCTGGAGTTTCAAATGTTCCCAAGGGAAGAACAAATGTCGGGCCAATCTGCAAAGAGAATTCCTCTCGGTGAAGCAGTTTCCAGGGTTTGTTTACATAATTTATATTCAATGTTTCTTTCTTCTCTCTGCCCACTCATGTGTATGCTTGCGCTGATGGTGTTCTTTAATGTCACATAGGGTACAATTAACAATGAAACCCTTGGCTACTTCATCGGGAGAGTTTATCTCTTCCTTACGCGTCTTGGCATAGACAAAAATCGTTTACGGTTTCGCCAGCACCTTGNNNAGATTGAGTGCTCTTATGGTTGGATTGAGTGCGTCGGCATTGCAGACAGGTCTGCGTATGATTTGCGTGCTCATTCAGTATGTATTTCTTTCTTCTTTTGTCTCTTTCATTTTTCTTGGTGATGGAAACAGTAAATAGTTTTTTTTTATGTAGTCTAAAAACTTTTTATGGTTCATGCTAGATCAAAAATTTTGTGAATTCTATTTTGTCCGTCAAGAATTTAAGTATTTATTCCTAATCTTGTTTTTAATTTCCTGAATTTTTACATCACCATCATAATAGGAAAAACACACATCAAAGACATTTAAGATTAAATCCTGCATCCTCCAGCGTATTAGACGGATTCAATCTCACGAGTTTTGGTTAAATGTTTTATGACAGGACAAAAGCAGCATCCCCCTTGTTGCTGCTGAAAAGTTTTCAGAACCAAGGGAAGTGGAGGTATGGTGTTTTTTTATCTAATTTGTGTTCTTATTAATCATGATCATGACTTGACAAATTCACATATTAATCTCTCTCTAAGACAACTGAACTGCTAGATGTTTGCCATCTTTATTTGACAAGTGTTGTATTATTTCAGAAATTGGTTATAACTCCAGTGAAGAAAGAATTGGGTCTTGCATTCAAGGGGAAACAAAAGAATGTTGTTGAAGCTTTGGAGGTGACTTGTTAAGTGCTTTTTCTTTTGGCCCTTGATCTTGTAGTTTTATGTTGTGTGTTTTCAATTGATCTTTTTTCTTTTGTTCTTTTTGTTTCAGGCAATGAAAGAGGAAGAGGCTTTGGAGATGAAGGCCAATTTAGAGTCAAAGGGAGAGGTAGAGTTTTACGTGTGTACTCTTGAGAAAAGTGTATCCATCACGAAGAGCATGGTTACAATTTCCAAGGAGAAAAAGAAAGAACACCAAAGAGTTTTCACACCCTCAGTAATTGAGCCGTCTTTTGGTATTGGTCGCATTATATATTGCCTCTATGAGCACTCTTACTACATGAGGCCAAGTAAAGCCGGGGATGAGCAGTTGAATGTGTTTCGGTTCCCCCCAGTTGTTGCCCCTATTAAATGCACTGTTTTCCCACTGGTTCAGAATGAACAGTATGAGAGGGTTGCAAAAGAGATCTCTAAGTCATTGACTGCATCTGGAATCTCTCATAAGATCGACATAACAGGTTTGTAATTAACATAAATTTCGCCTTCTTTTTTTCCGTGGCAATGCATTTGCATGTTTTTGTGTGGCAGTTTATTTTAGATTGGTTTCCGAATGGTAACTTCTGGGTTCTGCTGATTTGGTTTCTTGAAAATGAGATGAAAATGTTACAACTCCTTGTTACTTTATGGTTCTAAGTGATGAGTGGTCTAAGGAGTGTCTCATTAGTTATTGCTACACTGTGATTTTTTCATATCGATTGTGGCGTGATGGTTTGCTCTACGATGTATCTCAATGAACTAAATAGGTACCTCGATTGGAAAAAGATATGCGAGGACTGATGAACTTGGTGTACCGTTTGCAATCACAGTCGATTCAACATCATCTGTGACCATCAGGGAGAGGGACAGCAAGGATCAGATACGAGTTGATGTGGAAGATGCAGCCTCAGTTGTGAAGGAGGTAACTGACGGCCTCAGGACTTGGACGGATGTGTGGGAGTCTTTTCCTCATCATTCCTCTGCTTCTGCTGATGATTGAATTCGGTTTTACTCATTTTGACACTCAAGGATTTACACCTTACGTAATATCGGAGTTTTTAATTGTATATCATCATTACATATCCTGAAACGCTGATGACAACCCAGGACATATTTGACATTATCAATTTGAAATGTTTCAATCTTGGGACTCTCTTTCCCTGGATTTTATTTCTACCATTCGGATGAATTTTCAGTTTTGTCTCCCCCTGTCTACGGTGATTTTCACTTTGGGAACCAAGCATTAGGACAAGTTCATTCATTTATTCTCCTTTTATTGTATGTTAACTTTGCAAGCATGTGGGATATTCCATCCACTACCGATCGAGACTATTTTGCTTTAGGGTGAAATTTTCAGTACTTTTAACGTGTCGTAATTTATTGGTGACGAGGTACTAATTTTTTCAAAAAATAAATAGATTATAATTGACTAATTTTCCGGATTAAAAATATCACGATGAGGGCTTACATACACAGAAGGCCTTGTATTTGAGAAAACTAAAGTCTACATCATGATTGGTATGTCCTATTGTATTATTATTATTATTATGTTTGGTTTTGCATTGTATTAAAATATTGAATTAAACATTAATTTTTGAAAAATATTACTTTTAAAAGTTTATTTAGAAAAAATACTTGTTTGAAAAATTATTTTCAAAAATACCATTTATAAAATACTATTTTCAAAAATATCACTCTTTAATTCCAATTTTTTTAAAATATCAGTTTTAAAGTGTTTTGAAAAATATCATTTTTAAAAATGATGAAGTGACGTGAAATAAACGAATGAGAGAAAAAAGATGAGAGAGAAAATAGAGAAAGAAAGTTACGAGAGAAATTTAATAGAGAAAATTATGTGAGTCAATATTATAATACAACATAATGGAAATTTCTTTTTATGTAAATTTTTTTTCATATTAGATAATACTTTCTGTATTGTATTAAATTCTATATTAGATAAAACTTTTTGTCATTTATTATATTTTTGACAATTGAATACTTTATATTATGTTTGGTAAATCCTTTTTTATAATGTACCAATTTTATTCATTGACTAATTTTGATCATCTGTCTTTATTGAGAGAAAATTTTAAATAAAATTCAATTCAAACGTTTAAATTATATGTTTTAAAATACATCTTTTTGTTTTTAACAAATGACTTTATTGGTTCTAAAATCATAAGAATAATCTCACTTTACTCTCAAAGTTTTAAATATTGTCATATTGGCCCTTATTTTATTTAAAATTTCATTTTGATCCTTTTTTGCTATATATTATGTTTTATTCTAAACAAAAACATCACAATAGAATATTTTGTCTTATGTATTATTGATTTTAATAAAATACCATATTTGAACAATTTTAAAATACATTATTATCAAATATGCAGCTAATTTTTATCTAGTCAATCAATTTTTAAAATTATTTCAATTCAAGTTCTAATCTCCTTATAATGTTAATATATATGTCTGCATACGAAATAAGTATAGTAGAAGAGCACTATCTTTCATATTCTTTTTCTCTTAAGAATAAAATGAAATGCATAACAAAAAGAATAAAAATAATTTTTTTTTTATAGTTTAAAAATCTAAATGACAAATTTAAAGTTTAAGGACTAAAGTGAAACTTTCACCATAACTTAGGGACAATAGGGTAATTTACCCTTTTTTCTTTAAAAAAAAAAAATTTACTACCAAAAAGAGAAAGTTGAAAACCCAAGGGTGAAATATTATAAAAAGGAAAAGGAAAAAAAAAAAAAAGGTTAATATCACCTCAGGTCCCCAGTTTTTATCTAATGTATCACTATATCCTATCTTTTTCTTAATAGTAGTTAGAACTCCCAAAATTTACTATTTTGTGTAAATTGAGTTAATTTAAGAATTCCATCAGCTTTGGCTGTGAAGTGTCACATGTAGTGCACATATTTGCAATTAGACGAATTAGAGAGATTTTTCCATAGATGTATACCGTACGTGACACTTCACAACCAAATCAAACGGAATTCTTAAAATTACTCAATTTATACAAAATAGTAAAGTTAAGGATTCTAAACACTATTAAAAAAATGATGGGGACATAAGTGATACATTGGATAAAAATTAGGAACTTGAGATGATATTAATCCCTTTTTTTTTCCTCCTTTTTTTTTTCTTATAATATTTCACCATTGGTTTTTTTTTTTTCTTTTTGGTGCTAAAATATTAAAAAAAAAAAAAGATAAATTACCCTATTGGTCCTTAAATTATGGTGAAAGTCTCACTTTGGTCCTTAAACTTTAATTTTATTATTTTGATCCTTAAACTTAAAAGAAAAAGTTTCATTTTAGTCATTTTCGTTATATAATTTGTTATATTTTAGACTGTTTTCTTTTCCAGATTATATTAGTGAAAAATAAAAAAGAGATCCAAAAATAGCTCCTTTAGGGTTCATCTCTATCTCGTGCAGTCAATGTTTCGTTTCTTTTGCTTTGATTTTGTTCGGAAAACTAAGAAGAGAGAAATATTATATATATTCGCTTTTATTTTTCTCTGTTGCTTATAAAAAAGTGAAGAACAAGACAATGAATTGGAATAATTGACAAGAGAACAAATAATTTGTATTCTTGTTATGAAGTAGTTTGTGCTTAATTCCCTTCTAGCTGTAGAAGATTACAAAGTCTTTCGGTTAATAAACAATTAAAAAAAAAAAAGCTTGTAGATTTGTAGTGGGTACTTTTAATTTTTTTGGGGATAATATATTGAAAAAAACTTGGGTTTTTTTAGCTAAATGGCTGAATTTTTTTTATCATAATTTTCAAAATAGCCATTTTTCAAACATTATACAAAAAGGGCAAAATTTTGAAGATTATTTAAAAAAGGTCATTTTTCATATTAAGTATATCAAAATATATTGGTTTATCTTTTGAAAATTGATTAATTTATATATAAAAAAAATTGATTTACTTTATAAAAAAAAGTAAATCAAATTAAAAATGTTCATTTATCAAAATAAAATTATAAAATAGTCATTTATTAAATAGGTGTAAAAAAAATGATCATTTTTTAAATTGATCTAAAAAAAAAAGACAATTTCTTATAGATAATAAAAAAAAAACTTCAAGTTTAGTGTTTTAGCAAAAAATTCTACATATTTTTATTTATATCAAATAAAACTTTCAATTTATATCTGCCTGTCAAATATCACTGATCCACAAATCTGGTCAAAAGTGGAACATGATATTGTAAAAAAAGATACTTTTATAACTCATAAAACATGAATAAAAAAGAATTATTGAAAGTAAAAATAATTTCAGTGGAAAAGGACTTAAAATGAGGGGGAAAGAAACCAAAAAAAAAAAAAAAAACGAAGTTGTTGATGTTATTTTTATATTTTTAAAGTTTTGTCATATATTTTTTTTAATCTATACTCTCGACTTTTTTTATTGAAAGGATTTATAGTTATACTCTATATTTAAATTAGAAGTGCGGATGGGACTTTTTTTTTTTTTTTTTTCCTTACACACTTCAACCTCATTTTCATCTCAGACGTTCATTTTGTTTTCATCTAAAAGCTGAAAATAGCCCAACTTTAGTTACTGTTTTAGACTTTAGTCAAATGAGATAATGGGTCTCTTTTTTCCGTCTCCCATCCCCTCCACCATATTGTCATTTTTTCTTCTCTCATAATCAATCGACTGTCAATACTTCCTTCCTTGCTGCTCATAGGCATAAATATGCTTTCCTCCTCACTTGCTTTTCTTCACTGCTTAATCGAGGCCGTTTATTGTCTTTAATCGAAGGGTCTATAACAGGCCAGCTTATAAGCCCAGCCCAGGGTTTCATTTCTCTCAGTCGGTGCCCTCTTTCTATGTCTCTCAAACTTGCCGTTTTTCTCGCTGAGTCAGCCTCAGCCGACTTTTTGTGTTCTCCTTGGAAGCTTTTTGCTGACGTCTGCAAGAACTTATCTTCTTCTTCATAGTTATCCCTCTCTCTCTCTCTTCTTCTTCCCTCACTTGTATAGATAAGACAAATAACGCTTTCTTCTTTTCTTTCCATTTCACCTCTAAAACCCACCTGACTATAAATTCTCGCTTCTCATCCTTTGGCTTGCTAAGTTAGATTATGTGGACAACATAGGTAATCGAAAGGTGTGTTCTCTTATATCTTTGGTTTCCATCTTAAGATGAAATTTTGATTCTGATTTTTATGCATGCATAAAACCTATATATCAAAAGTAGTGAACCGAGATTACAATTGTTATTTTAAAATATTGAACTTTATTAGTACTTTGAAGTAATTTCTCGTAGACTTCATTATGTAACTAGGTTTTGTTTCCTTTTTCTTCTCCTCTGTTTAAAACGAATATGACTTTCTGAAATTTCAATCTCAATAGGAGAGGATAAGGGGATGACCATATTATAATAAATCTAAAGCATATGCACCAAAAAAAAAAAAATGATAATCATTAAGGGCCCATCTCTACAACAATTCCCCCCCCAAAAAAAAAAAATTGATGGTCTTCGAAATGTTTATTGATCGATTAGTTTTTAAACTTTATTTTTCTCCTTTTAATTTGTGTTTATCTGCTTTCGTTTTGATTGATGTCTTAATAATATCATATATGGAAGTTTTACACCAGGAAATTTTGTAAGTTCATAGATTTTATGATTAGATTTCATTGCTGATATTTTCAGTTCTTTTTCATTATTGCTAACTCTGTTTATCACTTGAGGAATGGTGATTCTGCAAGTTGTGATACCTTATTTTTACATGGGTTTGATAAAAGTCTATGGAATAGCCCCTCATAGTTTCAATAAAGTTTACATTCGTTCTCAGATTTACGATTTTTCGGACTTGTTTTGCTTTTATATACTTGGTCCTCCTATTGCGTCTGCAATCATTTTTATAGTCCAGGTAAGAATGCGCCTATTAGGTTTTTAATTAATGAACTACTTTGTATTTGGAATATTTTGTTATGTATTTTACATTAGAAGATACGTCTTTTGGACTAAAATTGTGCCTATTAATTAATCAACTACTTTGTATTTAGACTATTTGGTTTCTCTATTTAACATTAACATACATGCCTTTTTTAAAATACACAACCTTTAATGCTCTAAATGGATTCTATCCTGCTTTATATGGACTAATATGTTATATTCCTTGAGTTGTTATGTATAATTAATGTATGAATATAATATTTAGATGCTACTATGTGTGTGGAATTGAAATTGTACTATCTTCTTTGCTATGTTCAAACCTAATTATGAGTATGTGTTTGGTTGTGGTTTTCTTCGTTCTTGTGCCTTAGGCCTCCTCAAGACTTGTCAATTGCATCATGGTTCAAATTCATTTCGGATTTTGATTTTCTTCAAACCCTTGACCCTTTGATCTTCTTTCAGGTTATGTGTTTAAATATAAAGAAAGTACATTTTGTTTCCAAGATAAAAGGAGAGTACAAACAATAATGTCTTTCTTACTTTTCCTTCTGTCATTTTGTATGTAATGTTATCACTAAACTAACTACGTGCTCAAGGCACGTACCAACACTAGTACTATGATAAGCATGGATGACCATTTTAAAGTTTCTTACTTACTTCAACCTTCTTTTGATCATAGCCATTGATTATCTTTCTTTTGATCGAAGGTTTAAAAGAAGCCAGATCACGAGGAAGATCTGCAGACACGTTCGTTCATTCGCTTCGGTCTTTTCAATTTTTGGAATTTAGATAACTTACACGTTCCCTTTTCGACCCTGTGTTCTCCTCATTTTCTCTCTTACTTGACAATTCTTTCCTTCCTCTAGCTTCTGACTTGCCCATTGTTAGCGCCTAGCTCAGATATGTTCTTTTTCGAGTTTGAAGAGCCCCATTAAGGTAGTATTTTTTATTCTTCATTTGTATAATTGATGTTATTTGAGCTTTTTCTATGTATATCTTTGTCATTTTAATTTTTCTGTAGTTTGCCAGTTCGATTTTTTCTCCCTCATTCAGTAAATTATTATTCTTCTCTCTTTGGTTTTAGAGTATTAGTTTTTAATTTTTATGCTGACTTTTGGCTCTGTTCTATTTGATTTTATCTTCTTAGATTGAGATTTATCACCTTCGTTAATGGAGGATAACCTGTTTTTCGAGTAATGTCAATATTGACTCTGACTCTCATGATCAAAGATACCTTGAAGGATTCGAGCCGGAAGAATAAATCTATATTTCTTTTTCATCAGCTGGACTCTGTTTGGATATCTGGGATCACAAGTCTCTGCCTTTCTTTTACTTTGAGTTATTTAATATTTAACTTCACTTTTCTTTTTCAAGTCGGATATAGCAATAATATAGATAAAAAAGAATGGGACCCAAGGTGTGAAAATCAATTCTTCTTTTTTTTTTTTTCTTTAGTCTAAAAAAAGGATTTGTCTTTTCCATTTAAAAAAAAAAAAAAAACTGTCTTCCAAAGAACGAAATTTAGTGAAAATGACTTAAGTGCAGTTTTAATTTCTTTCTTAGTTATGTTTAGAATCGAAGTACTTAGAATTCTGCTATATTGTCTTTTATGAGAATGAAATAATTAGTTTTTTAATTTCTAGAAGAAAACATTAGATTGATAAAGACTTCAATTTTCTGATTTATTTTTAGAAGTTATCTTCTTGCATAGTACTTGATATTGTTTATACTTGAAGATTGTGTTTGAAGATTGTGTTTGGTAGGAAGAAAAATGGAGAGGAGGGAAAAGTACAGGGAAACATAAATTTGAGTTGTTTAGGGAAACATAAATAGTTGTTTGGTAGAAGGGAAGAGAGTATGGGAGAGAAAAAGGGAGGAAAAAAATAGTGGGACTCACTCAAATATTTTTCTGCCTAGAATAGAGAGAATAGAGAGAAAAAGAGAAAGAAAAGTTTTTATAAATGTTTTAAAATGAACTTACTAAATTAACTTTGTACACTAATTTTAAAATTTAATAAAATGGAAAATTGTCGTTTTGAAATTAACTGACTTTCTTTCTTCTACTTACAATACTTACAATAGAGAAAATATACTTTTTTTCTATCTTATACATTTTTTATCCTTTCTAATTTTCTCTTCCTTCTCTCTTCATTCGAACTTTCTTCTCTCTATTAGACATAATCGAAATTTTGGAGAGTTTCATATTCGTGAGGAGATAAGCCCATTGGATCCTGATAGTGAATGTTAATATGTTGGATAGAATTGAGCTTTTTAAAGTTATATATAAGGTTTTGGAAGGTCAAAATCAATATTTTACGAGCATCGATGAAATTAGATAGAAAATAACTAAAAGCTAATTGTAATTAACAAAATAATCTAAAAATTTTAAAAGTAGAAAATTTAAATATTTAAACTTTCTCTTAAAATTCTTTCTATTTCCCTTCTAAACTAAGTAGTGTAAGGCATCAATTTCTATCACCTAAATATGTTTAATTTCATAAATGTCTACGAATGAAAAAGATTTAATTGCTAGTATTTTTAAAACTTGAGGACCCAATTCTAAAAAAAAAATTACTCAGGGACTACTTTACGAACCTTAGAACAACATAGTGGCCAAAATGCTAGAAACCCTCCCCCAACCCCCACCCTTTTTTTTTTTTAAATTGTTTTTTACTTTATTTATGGGTAAATGTTAACTATGGTTCTCCTTGTCGTCCGTTTGTTTTCATACACCATTTCCACGTCTAAAAGTGATATTGGGGTTAATATGAATGGATACGAGGTATGGCTATGGTAATGAGGATGGGGACGGGGATGGAGATTAACTTACAGATATGAGGATGGTAATTAAAAAGACGTCTCTAATCTGCTTAGATTTCTCTGTTGTGTTTTTATATGTCCTTCGAACCATGAAAAAATTCAATTTTTTTCCTTGTACTGTTAGATTCATTTGTTAGGACATTTGCCCGACAGAGCAGATTTCCTTTATTATCTTTTTGCGTAACAAGTTTTTCTTAAATATATTTTATGATATTTGTTGAATTTGACTATCTTGGTAGAATAGTTTATTATCTAAAAAAAATTGCATGACTTTATCAGAGTATAAAGAATAAACATGATTAAATGTGTCAATTATATAGAGATTTGTTTCTATTTAAGTCTAAATAAATTTGTTCACAATTTGTAAATAAAGATGGAATACTTTATATATCATAGATTGTAGTATTTGTTTATTTTGACGGAAATTATGTATTTCAAATAATTGAAACGTTTGACTTTTGATAGAAACACTTGTACAACACAAACAATTATGTATAGTGAACTAGATCAAATAATACAAGAATTAGAGTTTAAGTACCGTAACTCGATTCTTCATATTATTACTTACTATTTCTTAGCATGTAAATCTTAATTCTTAGTATTTGATTGAACATATTTTCATGAGTTATAGTATTTTTATTTGTTAAAAGACTAGCTTCTATTTTGAAAGAGATAAATTCTAATATTTTGGAAGTTATAATTTATGAATTAATAGAAATACTAAAGAGTTAAGAATACTATATTTTACTGCTACTTTAGGATCATTCACGACTTTGGAAATAAGGAAATTTAAGATCTTAGTATTCAATTTGTGAGTGATTGGTAATTTTGTCTAATAGCCATTATGAGCAAAATTATCAATAATATTATTTCTTAATCGAAAGATGGTAATTTAAAAATAAATATGTGTTAGAAGAGCATTACAATAATTTTACTTATCTAACTACGACATTGTATTGGGATTTCACATGAGAAATAGAACATTTCATTCAATGGTAGTTGGTTAAATCTTTGTAAAAGTATGATACAAAAGTGTAATATTAGGCCTTTAGTAGAATGACCCCTATTACGATCTTTGTCATACTATTAGAGCTTAACTTATTTGGATCCATTAGGTTCCTTGTCTAATTCAACAAAACTCATTAAAAAGATGTTTTTATAAAAAGTTGATATTTTAATAAAGATGTAACAAGAGTTGTGCAATCTTATAAAAAGATACATTAAGCCCAAATTAGAGAATAAGCCAAATCCTAATTAGAATAAGGCTAACAATAGAGGCCTCGTATATATATATATATTGAGACAAAATCCTACGACAGAAAATAGAGTCCTACGTGCGAAACACACACAAACAGAGACCATAATTAGCGAAGAGAGAAGAAATGAATTTCCTTGCTATCTTGCATCCTCATCTCAAGTGAAAATTATTCTTAATTGTTCTCCAAAGGAAATTTAATTTGGTACCATTTACCTCATCATCCAAAAGCTAGAAAATAGACAAAAATTTTAGGCTTCGAAGTTTTGATCATCATCAATTAGGAGATAGAAAAAGAGCAAATATATCAAGAAGCAAACACATAATCTTTATTCTCTAGGATTTTGGATCAAGTTTTGATTTACGTTATATGATGATCCTATATCATACTTATGACGTTCATAAGTCATAAAAAGAGTGCTTTCATATTAAAATTTTATAATCATTTTCGTTAATTTTTCTACTACGCACGTAACGATGAGATTAAATAGTTTCTAATGAATATATGTAGTTCTCGAATTTCCATCATCATTAATTTGCCCAAATAAAAACAGAAAATTGGCACGCGCTTATCATTGAAAGAGTTATTTGGTAATGTAGCATGTCAGGTAAGTTAGGACATGGGAGGTCTAATTAATCATATTTTATGATTCAAATTCAGAGACTTTTTTTTTTTTAGAAACCATCGGAAAAAAATGTTTGCTGATAGTTTCAAGTAGAGATGTAATAATGGGCCATCCAACCCATTTTAGGCACGTCTATCGTAGGCCTTGCTGGCACAGTCCATTGTTTTCGTAGGATAGGTTGACCAACCGAAGAAAAAGGGTGGCTTAGCTCATCTCATGGGCTACCCTATATATGGGTTGAGTTGAGCTGGTCCATAATAACTCATTGTTGGCTGGCTCGTACTAGTTCACCTTAGGTTGGCTCATTCTAATTAAAAAAAAAAAGGAGCATTTTGTTTAACATTAAAGATATGTTTTTATCAAATTCTAAATAATTTACGTAAAATTACAAATTTATTTAAGTATTAATTAATATAAATAATAAAAAAATATTTATTGATATTAAATTTTGATAAAATTAAATAATTATATAAATCATTAACAAAAATTTTATTGACAATTTTATTAAAAATCTTACGAATCAAATTTAGTAGGATAATACAAAATTTTATTTTAGTAAGTAAAAAATATGATAAAATGTTTAAGATTATACATAACAAAATTGAAAAAAATAAAATAACAAAAAAAAGGAGAATAGACCTTGATAGGTCGGCCCACCTTGGCTCATAACGGGCTGGCCCATCTGGGTCCAACCCAACATATGAATATTGGTGAACCGGATCGAGCTAACCTACTAATCACAATATCATGGCCTAATCTAACCCATAAATAGTTGACGAGACCTAACCCACAGTATCAGGATGGGTTTGGCTGGCCTATGGACCGTAATTTAGAGTTGCATCTCTAGTTTGAAGAGAGATCCAGGGCTATATATATATATATATATATATATATATATATATATATATTTATTTATTTATTTATAGGACACCAATTTAGTAGGTATTTTTTTTTTACCTATGCATAGGTATTAATTTGGCCAATGAAAATTTAGTATGCACATTTTTTTATTGTAAAAAGTAAGAGAGAGAAAGAGCATTAATGATGCACGTCTTTTCATGCACTTCATTATAGCCATTGGATCACCATTAGATGGTGATCCAACGGCTAAAAAAAAAATACCTACCCATAGGTAAAGAAAAAAAATACTTATTGGATTGGCAACCTCTATATATATATATATATATATATGTATTATACGGAAACCAGAGGAGATGGATATTAGACAATGGAATATGCACCATTACGTTAAAATTGTTTAATTAAAATTTAACAACCTTCTATAGCATTTGGAAACCCTTTAAGGCAAGGCCATGTTTGGGCGTCGATAACGTAGAAGATTGGCATTGCACAATTTTATCTCGTGTTTGATGATGGAATTACATAGGATTGGATTGAAAAATTTTAATCCACCCTCCAAATTAATCCCCCTATCAGAGGATAAATTAATCATATTTAGTTTATTTTATTATGAATTTTTTAATAAAGTCAAATTATCCATTAAACGTATATGAGATAATAAGGAAGAAAATAAGAAAATAACTAAAGGGGCAAAATGGTATTTTTATGAGAACACGTGTCCTCATATTTAACTGTAAATGGATTTTCTTAATATTTATGTAATTAAAAAGTCCAGTAAGAGAGTTTTAGTTGAGTAGGCCATTATTTATATATTTGTTGGAATTGGGTTAATGTGTATTATAACTTAAATTAAATCAGTCTAATAAGTCCTAAAAAAATAAATTAAATTGCTCAAGAGAATACGTAATATGACTAGTGTCTGGTCCCATCTATCTAAATGTCTGGTCTGTAGCATGTTTGATTTGTTAGAATCAACTCTGGAAATTCCCGTTCTTATTCCATTATTTGCTTTGACATTTAAATAAAAGAATATGATTCTTTTGAAATCATAATTCCATCGTTTAGTGAATAACAATTCCACCCCAAAAACTATAAACTATGTAATCATGATTCCAAAATTTTGTTTTTACTTTTTAAACATTACTTTTTTTTGTCCTATTAGGGTATTTAAAAATAAAAATATAATATTTATTTCATTCAATTTTATTAAATGAATCAAACAATAAAATCTAATTTCTATTCTCGTTCTAATTCCACTTCATCGCTGTTGTAATTACTATTAGTATTCCATTTCACCAGCCAAATATGACCCAAGTGTCTGGCCCATGTACCTGATATTAGAAATGGAGGGATAAAACCTGGCCCTTGGCGTTAAAGTAGGGGGCATAGACCCTCTGTCTGCACCAAAGTGAAGAGTCCTACTTATTGGTATTATTGGTATTCTTATTTTCACTCGTACCAAAAGTGAAGAGTCCTACTGGGAGACGTTCAACTAATAAGTTTGCCAGCAACAGGTTTAGCGGGTCAAAGACATTCAACTAATAAAATTGAATTTATTGTACGCTAAATTAGCATGCTAGGAAAAAAAGGCGCAGCTAGCTGAAAAACGAGGTATACGAGCAAGTATGTGACCAAACCCATCTCGTGACCATGATTTTAGGAGAATCAGAAGCTCTGGTTCTGGGGAAATGACAATTCTGATACGTTAGTTTACATTATTTAGTAGTAAGAAAAAAAAACGTTCACTTCAAAATATACTTGCAAGAACTCACCATCAGCATTAGCAAATGTTCTTTTTCTTTTTTGGTCAATTTATAACGACGTGTTTTGTAAATGGATAGGACCATGACACACACGTTACACGCTCCACTTGCATAGGCAGCTGTGGTTTTGTAGAGACGGAAATATTAAATTCCGTTATTAAAAAAATAAAAAAACACACCAAAAGAAGGAGAAAAAAAAAAGTACGTAAATTGTTGACCTCAAAATTCCTTATATGATTATATCCCGATTTTTCTCTCTTGTAGTGATTGTTGAACAAGGTCAAAACGCCAAGAACATCCACCGCATCGACCTCATCAAAAAGCAAATCAGATATATTTTAGTTGAAACCTTGAGCAATATTTGACACGTGTAACGAACAAAGCACATTAAGAGCTAAAATCCAAACAAAAAAAATAATAATAGATGTTTTCTCAAAATTAAAAATGAAAGACGGTTTTTTATCAAAAAAAAAAAGAAAAAGATTAAATTAAAAAAAGTGCGCTGCCCTAACTTTGCGGCACCGGGCGAAATTTCAACCTCACGTGCTCTCCTCGTGGCGGTGCGCGTAGATTAAGATCCGCCACTTGGACACTTTGCAATTTTCCGAGTTTGGAGTTTGAACTGTCTGAGAATGTCTTATTCTCTGCACTCAGCTCCACATAACTCTTCGTGGACTTTAGGCCCTAATATCCGCACGGTTTATCTTCCATGCTCACAGTTGCTCTCAACTAGGCTTGTCAATTTGCCGAGTAGGGTCGGGTCTTGCGGGGCTCCACCCCTGATCGGGCGGGTTCGGGGGACTATTCAGAATCAGAATCAAAGTCGGGTATGTATTTATATATACGATTCGAGATTAGTGGCGGGTCAGGCCGTCCAAAATCCGTCCCGGTATACTTATTATATTATTTTAATTTTTAAAAAATTACATATATGTATATATATATTATAAACATAACAAAAATAAAATTATATATGCGTAAATAAACATAACACAAATTATATTACGGTATTTATAGACTCATGGTATTTTTCTAGTTTTTGGATTTGTATTTTTTTTTATTTTTGGTGTTTTGTGTGGGACCCGTTCTCAAATTATACATCACGTGGACGATTAAGTGGCAGAATAGGTCACGAGTAGAGCCCACCGTCCGACATGTGTCAAGAGTGACTACCTAAAGGCCACGCGAGTCGCACATGATACCACATCGGCTATTGGGCTGTCCGAGGTTAGGGCCGAGCCCATCCCAGACCCTGGATGGACTCGGCCCAGTCCGATTCTTACCTCGACAGCCGGGGAGTCGGAAGCCCTAAGAGTCTTCCACCAGAATACAATGGAAAGCAACTCACAGGTCCAGATCCAGATAGAGCATTTAATGCGATCCTGAGTAGGTGTGCGCAGGGGGCAAACCGTCTTGACAGAACAGTGATTTGTCCAAATCTCGCCCCTGACAGACTCGAGCCATAGGAGACAGCGGAAACCATGCCACAGCGGTACAGGGGAGATCGCGGTAATCTCGGCCTGTGACCTCTGGAAAATGTCTGGAGAAAAAAGGTACTCAGTCCTGAGATTGTATCCTTAGATTGTAAATCGGGTGGTACACAATCTCAGGACTATACATGTATGAGCCATGCGTTCCCAAAGAGGGGTATGTACGCATACAAAAAAGAAGTATTTAAAAGCTTACAAGCAAAAAGCAAAGATATACTCATATAGAACTAAATCCTTGCTACCCTGAATCAAAGAAAGACCACTGACTTAAGCATCGGAGAGTCTTTGCAGGTGGCCACCCCTGCCTCTCCGACCCTGCCTGGAGTTCAGAGCACTTTGGGATAGCGAGGACATGTGGACAGTTGGAGGACATAGCATCAGCGGTTCAGAGACACGTGGACGGCTGATGAGAAATCGAGCCAATAGTTTGGCGCCATCTGTGGGAAAAGGTTGAGCGTGAGAAAAAGAGTAGGAGACTCACGATCGCGCTCTCCCCGAACAAAAGGCCATACAACGTCTGATGGCACCCTCGAGGATGACTACTAGGAGCATACATCCCGACGCCGAAGGGAGCTCTTGAGAAGCACGACCAGATCTGGAGCAAAAGCTGGATCATATGCTCGCCGCCCTGATGGAATCAAACCGGAAGGCAGAGATGGCCCACGAGGCCGTTCTGGGGTTAAGGGACGAAATCGCAGAAGTGCACAGAGACAACGCCCGCCTCGAAGGGCTGCTGGCAAGCGAAGCCAGGAGCCAGCGGAGAGAAGATTTTGATGAAGAGGTTCAACAAGGATTTGGAAGCCAACCACGAGGGGAAGTTCCCGCCCCGTCCGGAGCGCGGATGTAGGGGGCACGGCAAAGCCAGACGAGACCCCTCCAAACTGGGGCGATGATGGGTAGAAGACGCCATGGAAGCCTGGGAGGTACCCTTCCCGACTGGAAGCAGGAAATGATGACAGAGTTGAGTAAGAGACTCGGGGCCCATCACAGCCAGACCCCCGATGATTTAGCAGAGCAAACTATGCGAGGGATCAACCGGACGGCCTTCGCCGACTGGATCCAGATAGAGCCCAGGTCGAGAGACTTCACGACCCTGACCTTCAAGCCGTTCGAGGGGAAAACCGACCCCCTCGATCACATATACCACTTCCAACAGAAGATGGCCTTGGAAA
>JXTB01000078.1:975103-1006898 GCA_002914805.1 Parasponia andersonii
AAAAGGCCCTCATCGGACCAAGGGCCGACTCCGAAACAGGAAGCCCCCATTCGAGGCAGTCAGGAAGGTGGCAAGAGGAGGAAGACGTCCCGCGATCCTCTGCCGAAGTATGAGCTCAACACGCCGATCGACGTGATCTACCTCCAAAACAAGGACAGGGGCATTTTCAAAGACCCGCCCAAATCTGGCGTCCCTGAGCATATGAAGAACAGGAACAGGTATTGCCAGTTTCACAAAGACTTCGGGCACGACACCATCTCCTGCCGAACCCTTTACACACAGGTCATAATAGCGATCCATGCCGGCAGGTTGAAATAGTATATGAAAACCGGCGGAACTCAGCCACAGGAAGACGTCACCAGGCTTGAAAAAGGGAAGCAGACCCAAGCCTCTGGGTCAGGAGAGCAGACCCTGAGGATAGTACTGACCATCGTGGGCAGGCCAGAGCTGACCCAGGATCAAGAGGAGAAGAAAAAATGCCTCAAAAGAGCTGAAGGAAGGGTGAAGCGCCTGAGGGGGATGGGCCATTCCGTCAACCATTTGATGACGGGAAAAAGCCGCACCTCTGCCGCCCCCATTATTTTCACTCAGCAAGATTTGACTACAGTACGCATGCCTCACGATGACCCCTTGGTGATTAAACTGCAGATCGGCTCCGTATTCGTCGGAAGGGTCCTGGTCGACGGTGGAAGCAGCGTCGATATCCTGTTCCTTAGCACATTCGAGAATATGGGCCTGGATCGAAGCACACTCAGGCCAACCTGTCAGCCACTATTCACTTTCGACAGCACTAAGATCAGCCCCTTGGGAGTCATGACCTTGAATGTCTACGCTGCTGAGAGATGCTTGGACGTGGATTTCGTCGTCATTGACTGCCAGTCCTCCTTCAACGTCATCATGGGAAGGGGATGGATCCACACCATGCATGGGGTCGCTTCTACCCTCCACCAGGTCTTAAGATGTCTATCAAAGGACGGTACCTATACGATAGACATCAAGGGAGACTAGGACTCCGCAAGAAAATGCTTTTCAATTGCCTTGAGGGGAGCTGACGTGAGTGCAAGTGCCGCGACTGGGGACGGATAGCAATCAAAAGACCGCCTGCCAGCGTACATGAAGCGAATCGAAGAGGAGTCTGACGGTCCAGAATCCACGATCGAGGAGCTGGTAGCGGTCCCTTTGAAAGAGGCAGAACCGGCAAAGGTGGTTCTAATCGGGGCCTTATTACCCAAGTAGCAAAAGAACGAGATGTTGGAATTCCTGAAGCGGAACGAGGACGTCTTTGCATGGTTCCACGACGATATGCCCGGGATAGACCCCATGCACACCTGCCATCGGCTGAACATAGACCCCAATTTCCCTTCAGTCAGGCAGAAACCCCGAAGGTTCGCACCAGAGAAAAACAGGGCGATCAACAAGGAGGTAGAGAAGCTGCTGGAAAACGGTCTGATCAGGGAATGCATGTACCCGCATTGGGTCTCCAACCCGGTAGTGGTAAAAAAAAAAAACGGCGACGAACGTATTTGTATAGACTTCACCAACCTGAATAAGGCCTGCCCGAAGGATAGCTTCCCCCTGCCAAGAATTGACCAAATGGTAGATGCGACGGCGGGATTCAATATAATGAGCTTTTGGGATGCCTACTCTGCGTACAACTAGATCCCCTTGTACGCGGAAGACTAGATCCATATGGCTTTTATCACGGAGCGTGGTCTGTACTGCTACAGGCATATGCCATTTGGCTTGAAGAACGCAGGGGCAACCTACCAAAGGTTCATGAATAAGATGTTCACCAGGCTACTAAGGAAGACTATGGAGGTCTATATCGATGACATGGTCGTGAAGAGCAGAGAAGATTCAGACCATCTGAGACACCTAGACGAATGTTTTCAGATTCTGAGACAACATCGGATGCGTCTGAATCCCAAGAAATGTGCGTTTGGGGTGTCCTATGGTCAATTCCTAGGGCATATCGTGAGCAGGAGGGGTATTGAGGCAAACCCGACCCAGCTGACCTCGATCGCAAATGTGCAGAGACCCTTGACCATTCGGGAGGTCCAACACCTGGCCGGGAAGATACCGATTCGTCTCCAAGATGTCTGACCGATGCAAGCCTTTCTTCCAATGCTTGAAGAAAAGCTCTACTGTCATCTGGGGGGAGGAACAGGACAGGGCACTGACAGATCTCAAGCTGTATTTGAGTCACCCACCTATCCTGGCTTCCCCAGCAGAGGGGGAGCGCTTGTACGCCTATTTAGCAGTATCCGAAGTAGCGATTAGTGCCGTACTATTCATCGAGGAATATGGCAAACCGAAACCAGTGTTTTATATAAGCCGTATGCTCTTGGATGCCGAGACGCGATATAGTGTGGCAGAAAAGCTGGCCCTCGTTCTGGTCAACGCTAAAAAGAAACTCCGGCAGTACTTTGAGGCACACTCGGTCACCGTATATACGGATTTCCCCATCCGGCAAATTTTGACCAAGCCAGACCTGTTGGAACGACTGACCAAGTGGGCCATCGAGCTGGGAATATACGATATCGAGTATCGGCCTCGAGCGGCAAAGAAAGGACAAGTCATGGCGGATTTTTTTGTGGAAATCGAATCCTTCGGCGAGCAGCACGACCCGTTTTAGATGTCTCAACTTCGCCCCCCTTCAGCCATGATACTCTACACCGATGGATCCATGAATGCCTCAGGGTCAGGTATCGGGATAGTCCTACAGACCCCAACGGGTCTCAGTGTTGAGAAGGCATTAAGGCTCGGCTTCCAGGCGACTAACAATGAGGCGAAATACAAGGCACTGCTGCAAGGCCTAGAACTGGCTCTGCACTTCGGACTGGAGAACATCGCAGTAAAGACCGACTCGCAGTTGATCGCAGGTCAGGTTAGAGGAAACTTCGAAGTAAAAGAGCCGAGGTTGCACAGGTACTTCTCCAAGGTAATGGGGGCAAAGGCTCACTTTAGCAATTTCGATATTGAACCGATTCCTCGGGAGATGAATTAGAGGGCCGACGAACTAGCTAAGAGTGCGTCAATTGGGGATACGACTGGAAGCACAGAAGTTCTCCGAGAAGTGAGAACATGGAGGACCCCCTGCAGACCCCTGCATGCCATGTGTTTGCAATCGGAGCTGCTGACGAAGGGTGGATGAAACCTATCACCCAGTATTTGACGTTGGGGAACCTACCCGCAGACCCCTCAGAAGCAAGGTCAGTCAGATTAAAAGCTGCCAGGTACTCAATGGTGGGTGAACAATTATACAGGAGATCGACAATGGGTCTGATGCTGTGGTGTATAGGTCCCGTCGAAGCGCAAAAACTGATGGAGGAAATCCACGAGGGAGTATGTGGCAACCACTCTGGCGGATGCAGCCTCACCCACAAGGCTCTAACAACTGGATACTTTTGATCATACATGATGGCAGAGGTAGCCTGATTCGTCAAGAAATGAGATAAATGCCAGAGATTCGCCCCAATGAAATGCCAGCCCGCCGAGGTACTTCATTCAAACATAACTCCTTGGCCGTTTGCCAAATGGGATCTGGACATCGTCGGAGAGCTCCCCAGAAGTCCAGGGGGAAGGAGCTACGTCCTGCTGGTCACGGATTACTTCACCAAATGGGTAGAGGCTGAAGCCTACGCGACCGTTAATAAAGCAAACACGATTAACTTCATCTGGAAGAACATAATCTGTCGATTCGGGATCCCGAAAGAGATACACACCGATTATGGCACACAGTTCCAAAATGCTAAGCTCAAGGAGTTGTGCAAGCTGTACGATATAAGGCTAAGTTTCTCTTCTGTGAACTACTCTCAGGGGAACGACCAAGCAGAGGCAACGAACAAAGCCATATTCAGCAACATCAAAAAGAACTTACAGGAGGCTAAAGGCAAGCGGTTAGAAGAACTGCCGGCTGTTGTATGGGCCCATCGAACCATAGAGCGGAGGTCAACTGGAAGAACGCCATTCGCCATGGTCTACAGATCAGAGGCTGTGATCCCGACCGAGGTCGGCCTCCCGACCCTCCGCTCCGAAGTGGTAAAAGATGCCCCCTTAACCGAATGTTAGTTAAGCCGCAACACAGACCTCCTGGTAGAAACGAGAAACATGGCCCTGGTCCACCTGGCTTCATACCACCAGCAAGCTAGGTCCTACTACGCAAAAAATGTTAGTGGCCGATGATTTAACGCCGGGGATTGGGTCCTGAAAGTTAGAACAGGGAATTCCTCGAAACTGGACTCCAATTGGATCGGACCCTATAAGGTGATCAAAGCGCTCGACAATGGTGCGTATATACTGAAAGAACTCAAGATCGGGAAAAATTTGCCGAACACGTGGAATGCTCAACACTTGAAAAAGTATCACGTGTAAGGCACATGCATATGATGTAAGACCATGTGAATGCTTATATTATTGAAAAGCTTAAATCCAAAATAGGTCAAGTTCCCTTTTTGCCGCATGGATTCATCTTTTGGATTGCTATGGAAAAGAGATCTGCCCGCAGTGGTAGACCCCACGCACTATTCATGTGTAAGACCCATGTGAACGCTTATATTATTAAGAAACTTAATTCCGAAACAGGTCGGGTCTTCTGCCGCACGGAAAAAGGGTCTGCCCACAGTGGTAGACCCCATGTTTTATTTGCACAGGCAAAAAATCATACCGGGCTACTACAGAAAAGGGTCCGCCCATAGTGGCAGACCCCACACCTCAGTTGCGGACCATACGCTCTATTTGCACAATCAGCAATCGTATTATGGGGATCACATCGCTTGTTGATGACCTGAGAAAACGTACAAAGTGGGAAGAGCTACGCAACTAAAAACTTGCCAGTAGACCTCAAAAACGATCGTACTATGGGGATCCCGTCACTTGTCGACGACCCGAGAAAACGTACGAAGAGGAAAGAGCTGCGCAACCAAAAACTTGCCAGCAGACCTCAAAAAAGGTTGTACTATTGGGATCACGTCGCTTGTCGACGACCCAAGAAAACGTATGAAGAGGAAAGAGCTGCGCAACCAAAAACTTGCCAGTAGACCTCAAAAACGATCGTACTATTGGGATCACATTGCTTGTTGACGACCCGAGAAAACGTATGAAGAAGGAGGAGCTGGGCAACCAAAACTTACCAGCAGACCTCAAAAACGATCGTACTATGGTGATCACGTCGCTTGACGATGACCTGAAAGAACATACGAAGAGGAAAGAGCTACGCAACCAAAAACTTGCCAGCAGACCTCAAAAATGATCGTACTATGGGGATCACATCGCTTGTCAACCCGAGAAAACGTACGAAGAGGAAAGAGCTGTGCAACCAAAAACTTGCCACCAGACCTCGAAAACGATCGTACTGTGGGGATCACGTTGCTTGACGACGACCTGAGAAAACGTACGAAGAAGGAGGAGCTGTGTAACTAAAACTTGCCAGCAGACCTCGAAAACAATCGTACTATGGGAATCACATCGTGCAATAAAATGCTTACCGATGGCCCGAGAAAACGTACGAGGAGAAAAGGACCGCGCAACCCAAAAGCTTGCCAGCAAACCCCCTAAGGAACATTTTAGCTACACGAAGAACTAAAAGAAAGCAGGGTCAGGATCCACCCATTGGAAGTAGACACTCCCTAAGAAACATTTTAGCTATACAAAGAGCTAAAGGAAAGTAGGGTCGGAATCAACCTGTTAGAAGTGGACCCTCCCTAAGAAACATTTTAGCTATACGAAGAGCTAAAGGAAAGCAGGGTCGGAATCCACCTGTTGGAAGTGGACCCTTCCTAAGGAATATTTTAGCTATACGAAGACCTAAAGGAAAGCAGACTCTACTCGAGGGATGGTTTAATTGCACATGGGCAGGATGTGAACTGATTTGGAGTCTACCCATTGGAAGTAGTCCAGTACCAGACCAAACGTAAGGACAGAGATTAAGATTAAAGTATGTTTATTATGTCCTAAAAATACAAAGCGCACGGCCAACAGTGGCACGCGCTCGTGAGCCCTATTTACGAGAGGCAGGTCGCGAACGGACTCGCAGGGAGACGTCAGAGTGGTAGTGCCCTGTTTGTTCCCGGTAAGAGCCAAGCCTAGGCCTTCTCCTTTGCAGCGACGGGTCCAAACAATGGTCGACCAACCCCTGGAGCTGGTTCCGAGCGTGGTCCCATTTGGGTCGGAGAAGTCCAGTCACACGCGCGGGTCGAACTCTACCAAAGCAAGTCATAACAGAAGTTATACCTCCTTAAAACCGGATGAGCCAAAGCTCACATCCCTATCTCCTGAACTAATCTTGTCAGTCATAGCTCGAGGAGGACTCACTAATAGTCTACAATAAGGTTTGACTTTACCCAGGCACAATCAACAAAGAAAAAGAAAAATGACTAAAAAGAATTGCTCTGTTCTTATTATTTATACGGAGGGTTACAACGAGGGTCAGCTTTACAAATGTACAAAATTAGGGACCCTAATTACCTCCAGCCAAAGGAGCGCAGCTAGTCCCGGCGCTTGGACCAGCTCCGGTGGAGGGTGGCGTACCAGGGTCGGATTCATCACTGGACAAAATGACCGCACTAGATCCCTTACCAGTTGAGACCCCAAGACCAAGCTGACTGCCAGAGGCTTCCGAGGTTTGGTCTGGTAGACCAGAAGCAGGGATAGGCTCTTTGGCAATAGAGGCGGATGTAGAGGGACCGTCCTTTACCGCAGCAAGCATCTCCAGCATGTAAGTGGGGTATGTGATGCTGATCCCATCCCCAAGCTCCTGCATATAGTACTTGACGGAATATTGGTCTCTCTCGATGCCTTTCTGCTCGTCAAACTGGTCTGGCATTACCATCTCAGCGTGGCCTTTGAATTCTCTATTCTCCCAGCCAGACCTATAGCTTTCCACAGAAAGGACATCCACCTGCCTCTGGTACCTTGTTTTCAACTTCTTCGCGTCCGCCAACCTATCCCTCAGTGCTGCTAGCCTAAGCTCTGCTTGCCGCTGCGATAAATCGACCCAAAAAGTGTTAATGTCGGCAAGGTCCTCACCATGTTTGCGAGACATCTCTACATGAGCACACATCAGATTTTTGTGATCCAAGTAGAGATGTCGATTTACCTCGTTGGACCGATCAAGCCTGCGTCGCAGGGAGTGGGCCTCTAGCTTGGCTTTCACCTCGACTTTCCTCGCTTCTTTGGCGTCATTGACAGCCCTGTTTGCGAGTGATAAAAGCCAGTCCCATCTCTGCCCCTGCGCTCTGCAGCTCTTGCTCCTTGACCCTGAGCTCGTTTTGAGCCAGTCTGGTGGCCTTAGATTGAGCGAGCTTGTCGGCCTCTGCCTCGGCCAGTCTCGCTACTAGCTCCTCGCGCCTGGTCCTCTCGACACTCAGAGCATGAGCCACTACGCTGCTGACCCTCGCCTCATTGAGGCTCCGATATAAATCGAAGTCAGTCCTCAACTCGGCAAGGGCGGCCTTGCTGCGCTCGGCCAGTACAGAGCGGGAGTTCAGCTCCTCGGTCAAATCCCTGATGCGGGAGGAATAAAAAGACCGGATGGCGACTAGCTGCAAGTTAAACAAAAAAAGGGGGGTCCGCGTCTAGCAAGGATGTTGAGAAACGTAAAGGCGACCGAATGAACCAAACCTGCATGAGGGTACGGTTGGCGACAAGTTCGACGTTCTCCAAAGAGAGCATCTCCAGCTCTAGCTCCATGGCTGGACCCTACCTGGGAAATGTGGCTCTACCCCGCCAACCGTGAGGGCACCCTCTCCCCCAGCTGGGCATGCCTCCGAAGTAGCAGTGGCAGGGGTGAAAGAAAGTTGGGCGTCACCGAGTGCGTAGCCGGCGGTGGCAGGGGGTGGCGCATCCTCGGCAGAAGATGCCACAACTGTTGCTGACCCCCTGGGAGCACCACCCTAGTGTGATTTTTCGGTCTTGTCTTGACCATTCCCTTCTGACGGGCTACTACGCGCGGACCTTCTTCTCCTCAAGAGAGTCAGTGTGGCCCCATCATCATCGCTATCAGAAGAAGGGGCGACCCTTCCCCTCTGCTCTGCCGGGACCTCAATTTCTTTGGATGAGCCAGCCTCGTGGCGCCGCTTTATTTGGACCGGAGGGGGGGAAGACAGCTGAGATTTCAACCTCGGAGCCCCTCCACTGAGCTCGGCAATCTCCCCACCAAGGTGACCTGCACTCGACCACGCACTCATTTTCAAACCGGAGTCGGGGGAGGAAGAAGTTGGTACAGTAGACCCCCTGGGCGGACTCAGGGGCGTCCCTTCGCCATGTGCGGCTTGTGTGGCCAGTGTCACCCAGACGGAGGTCCGCTTGCTTTGGAGCGGAGAACCACGGGCACTTCATCCCCTGAAGGCACCACGAGATGACGACCGACGGTTGCCTTGGAGCGAGCTTTATGCCCGGCAGTACCCCCTTGACGGGGGAGGGGTCTGTCGATGGGCCCGTTTTAGAACCTGTAAAAAATAAGCAACATGTTTAGATCACGGCCATAATCCGATCGACAAAGCTCAAGAACGTGGAAACGAACCCACCTCTAACCCTCTTAGGGGCGGCGGCTTCCTTCCTACGGAGCCTGACGTACTCCTCGGCCACAAACCTCACGACCTCCTCGAGCTTGTGGCTAGTCGGCGCCACCAGGTCGTTGGAGCCTACCAACTGGCTTGAAGCCATAACCTGACGACCTTCCATGGCAATTCAATCATGCTCATCGTGGCGGAATCGGTTCAGAGCAGAGGCATCAAGTCGGCTCCGCAGATGCTTTGTGATAACCCAGGTATCCAGGAGGAAGGGAAGGTATGAGACCATCCTGGGCATCATATTCATCACCTGAGGGTTGAGGGCAGCCTGGATGTGCCGGCAGTCCCCAGGAGATCCGAAGATAATGATCCCTTCCAGGCTTTTTAGCCGCCCTGCCGATAAATGCGGCACGAGCCTGTTTTCTTCTGTAGAGGCTGCACAAAACAAAATAACGTGAGCAATAATATACGAGGAGAACACAGACCCGAAAACTACGACCTAGCACTTACTCTGCAAGAAAACTGAGGGAATTGGGAAATGCTCCCCATTCACCCAAGGGGAGCACCACGCCCCTCCAACAGCGTATAGCCTAGCGTGGAAGTCCCATTGCTTGTTTGACCTTAGCAGGCCCCAGAAGATGTGACGTTCCGGGAGCGGTTAGAGGTAAAAGGTGGGGCAGGAACTCTTTTTAGGGATGAGGGTGAGTTTGTAAGCATAAAAGACCACCTCTAGGTCGATATGCAGGTTATAAAGAATTGACAGGGCAGAAAGCCCCATCAAAATCATGACCCCGTTTACGTTCAACTACATCGGATGGATCCCCGTCAAAGCAAAGAATTGGTGGATCAGAGGAGAAAGAGGGAATCGTAGCCATTCCAGATGTTTTCTACCCAAGATAATAGAACCCTCAGGGGCAGAGGGATGAATATACCAATCTACGGGGCCTTCGACCCTTTGCAGCATCACTCCGCTGGGGAGGCAGAGCTGTCTCCTCAGTGAATTCAACTCCAAATCCACGATGGGGTGCAATTCCTGATCTTGACTCGAGGCCATTGTTCTGGATACGATCGAAAGTGCAAAAGTCTCTTGAAAGGGGGAAGTCGGAAACCCTAGGATTTTAAGAGGCTAGAATAATTGAAGATTTTAGTAAAGTAGCAAATGAACGTAAGTGCGGCTTTTATAGAGGGAGAGCCGAAGAGTTTTTCTGGAAAAGTGGAGAGCAAAGGAGACCGAACAGTCAGAACTTCAAAATTTAAAAAATTTCGTGACATAGGATGGCGTGCCTCCACGTCGGCAAGGGGGAGCCACGTGTATCCCCAAATTGGAAGAATAGATAAACGATTTCCCCACTTGACGGATACGAATCCATCAAGTAGGGAAATGGGGGTAGTTGTGGGACCCGTTCCCAAATCATATACCATGTGGATGATTAAGTGGCAGAATAGGTCACGAGTAGGGCCCACCGTTCGACATGTGTCAAGAGTGACTAGCTAAAGGCCACGCGAGTCGCACATGATATCACATCGGCCATTGGGCTGTCCGAAGTTAGGGCCGAGCCCATCCCAGACCCTGGATGGACTCGGCCCAGTCCGATTCTTACCTCGACAGCTGGGGGGTCGGAAGCCCCAAGGGTCTTCTACCAGAATACAATGGAAAGTAACTCACAGCTCCAGACCCAGACAGAGCATTTAATGCGATCCTGAGTAGGTGTGCGCAGAGGGCAAGCTATCCTGACAGAACGACGATTTGTCCAAATCTCGCCCCTGACAGACTTGAGCCATAGGAGACGGCGGAAACCAGACTACAATGGTACAGGGGAGATCGCGGTAATCCCGGCCTGTGACCTCTGGAAAAAGTCTGGAGGAAAAAGGTACTCAGTCCTGAGATTGTAAACTGGGTGGTATACAATCTCAGGACTATACATATATGAGCCATGCGTTCCCAAAGAGGGGCATGTACGCGTACAAAAAAGAAGTATTTAAAAGCTTACAAGCAAGAAACAAAGATATACTTTTATAGAATTAAATCCTTGCTACCCTAAATCAAAGAAAGACCACTGACTTAAGCATCGGAGAGTCTTTGCAGGTGGCCACCCCCACCTCTCCGACCCTGCCTGGAGTTCAGAGCACTTTGGGATAGCGAGGACACGTGGACAATTGGAGGACATAGCATCAGCGGTTCAGAGATACGTGGACGGCTGGTGAGAAACCGAGCCAACATTTTGTGTGTTTCTGATTCTAACAAGATCAGAGTAGAGTCTTTATCTGTTGTACAACGGAAGGACAACTACTCCCAATGCTTATATTTTATACTAAGATAGTATTAAATATAAATTACTTACTAGTTACTGAAATTAATAAAAACAAAAAATGCGCAGAAAATATTAAATACAAAAATAAAGAAGAACACAAAATTTAGAGAGGTACGTCCTATAATGCAAAAAGTCAGAAACAAATGGAAAAAAAGGTAAAAATAAAACTATGGAAGACCTTGGGAATAAAGGTCCTCACCAATAGAGAGCTAATTTTTTGGATGATTAAAACCAATAACACAAGGTTTTATTTATAGCCAACAATAGATCTCAAATATTCATACACAAGTGATGTGGGATAAAGCGTAAAACAATTACAAAAGCTAACAAGTTAAAGTCTAACACTCTTTATCTTAGCAAATTAGTAGGTCCCACCCAAATTTCCCCATTTCATGTATCCTCTATCCATTACAGCAACACCACTTTATGCGCCAAAAGACACCATCAATTTTGTAGGATATTGATTAAGTCCAAACAATGATTGAACTTGATTGATATCACCACCTTAGTCATCATATCCGCAAGATTCTCAGCAGTCCTAATTTTCTGAAATAGTATCTCTCCTTCATCAATAATCTCCTGTACAAAGTGATATTGGACATCAATATGCTTCGTACGCATATGGTATACTAGATTTTTCGCTATGTAAATGATACTATGACTATCAGAATAAATACAGACATGCTCCTAAACAACTCCTAACTCTTCTAGTAATCCTTGTAACCAAATAACTTCCTTCAAAGCCTCTGCAACTACCATGTACTCTGCCTCTGTAGTAGACAAAGCAACTGTAGACTGTAAAGTAAACTTCCAACTAATTTGTGCTCTTGTAAATGTGAATACATATCCAGTAGTTGAATGACATTTATCCAAATCACCAGCATAATCGGAATCAACACAACCAGTCACACACTGACCAAGTCTATCATCCCACTCGAAAATAAAACCAATATATACAGTCTTCAATAAGTACCATAGAATCCATTTCACAGCTTACCAATGATCTTTTCTCGAATCATGCATATGCTTGCTCAGAACTCCAACTGCATGTGAAATGTCGGGTCTCATACACATCATCGCATACATCAAGCTACCATCCGCATTTGAATATGAAACTTGTGACATGTACTCTTGCTCTATATCTGTACTCAGAGATAAAGATGTACTAAGCTTGAAATGAGGAGCAAGTGGTGTACTAACAGGTTTTGATTGTTCAGTCATACTAAAACGCTGTAATTCTTTCTTTAGATATGCTTCTGAGTCAAAATAACCTTGCTTCTCTCTCTATCTCTGCTAATCTCCATACCGAGAATCTTCTTCACTTCACCGAGATCCTTCATCTCAAACTCTTGATTCAATTGAGCCTTCAACTTCTCAATTTCTTCTTGATTTTTCGAAGTTATCAATATATTATCAACATACAAGAGTAGATAAATAAAAGACCTACCTCAGAGCCTATGAAAATATATACAACTATCAAACTTGCTTCTTGTGCACTTTTGACCCATCATAAACCGACCAAATCGCTTATACCATTGCCTTGGCGATTGTTTCAGCCCATAAAGTGATATTTTTAGCTTGTAAACCCAATTATCTTTTTCAGTAACCTTGAACCCTTCTGGCTAAGATATATAGATTTACTCTTCCAAATCACTGTGTTGAAATGTGGTTTTCACATCCAACTAAACTAGTTCAAGATCTAACTGTGCTATCAAGGCTAACAAAATTCTAATAGAGGAATATTTAATAACTAGAGAAAATACCTCATTGTAATCAATTCCCTCCAACTGAGCATAGTCTTTTGCTACCAATTTTGCCTTGAAACAAACGTCATTCTTATCGGGAAATCCCTTTTTCTTTGTATATACTCATTTGTACCCAATTGCCTTCTTGTTCTTTGATAGCTAAGATAGCTCTCAAGTTTCATTCTTCCGAAGAAACTGCATTTTTTCATCTATTGTTTTCTCCCACTATTCAGTTTCTGAACTTTTGACTGCATCTTAGTACGTGGAAGGAACATCATCATCCACAATGGGAAATGCATAGGCCACCATATCAACAAATCGAACAAATTTACGAATTTCATGTCTTAGCCTATTATGTGCAATTAATTCTTATTGTTGTTGAGGCTCTTGGGTCGGAATCTCTTCTTTATCATCCGTGTCCTCCTCTGCCAATGGAGTATCACTACTATTTTCAACAACATTAGTTGGGACTACTGTTGTTGTTTTCTCAAACTCTACCTTCTGCCGACTAGGCTTTACCTGATGCGGAATACTAATAATCTTCTCTTGGTCATCTATTACCTTCTTCAATATAGTAGACTTATCAAAAGTAACATCCTTACTAGACAAAATCTTCCTTAAACTTAGACATCAAAGTCGGTATCCTTTTATACCTAAGCCAATGTCCATAAATAATGCTTTCTTGGCTCTCGAATCCAACTTGGATTCTTTCACATGATAATAGGCAGTAGAATCAAATACATGTAAAGAATCGTAATCACTAGCAAATTTTCTAGACCATACCTTAAGAAAGGTTTTGCCTCCAATTGCAGCTAATGGTAAACGATTAATAAGATGACATGCATACATAATTGCCTCAGCCTAAAAAGCTTTGCCTAACCCATCATTGGACAACATACACCAAACCTTCTCTAGCAAAGTCCGATTCATACGTTCTGCTACCCCATTCTGCTGCGGTATTTTTTTGACTATAAAGTGATGCACAATATCTTTAGACTGGCAAACTCTCAAAAATGGATCACTCTTATATTCTCTACCATTGTCTGATCGAAGTCATTTGATCTTTCTACTCATCTGAATCTCTATCATCTTTTTCCATTTAAGGAAAACTTCAAGCACGTCATCCTTAGTCTTCATTACATACACCCAAACTCTTTTGGAAAAGTCATTGAGAAAAGTAACAAAATTGTGCATACCTCCCAAAGAAGCTGTCTTGGTAGGTCCCCACATATCTGAATGAACATAATCTAGAATACTCTCAGTATTATGAATTCTCGTGCCGAATTTCACTCTTGTCTGCTTTTCTAGAATATAGTATTTACTAAATTCCAACTTGTAGGTCTTCACTCCTTTTAGTAAATCTTGCTTCTCTAAACTAAAGAAAACTTTTTCCCCTGCATGTCCTAAACACATATGCCTTAATATGGTAATTTCTGAAGTTTCATCATCCTTAGAAACCGCGGTAACTGATTCAATAACTATACTACCATTGTAGTAATACAAGTTATTTTTTCTTGTATCTTTCATTACCACCAAAGAGCATAGAGTGACTTTCAAAATTCCATCTTATATAGAAATAATGAAGCCTTTAGATTCTAAAGCTCCTAAAGAGATGAGATTCTTTTTCAATTTCAGTACATACCGAACATCTGTTAAAACTCTTGTCGATCCATCATGAATCTTCAATCGAATTTAACTTACCTCTACTGTTTTATATGATTCATTATTATCCATATAAACAACTCCACTATTTAGCTCTTCAAAGTTGAAGAACCACTCCTCGTGAGGACACATATGGTAAGTGCAACCTGGATCCAAAATCCATTCATCACACTGTAATGTCAACGATTAACTAACTAGAATAAAATCTGACTCGTCATCTTCAACTTCAACTACGTATGCATCAGAAGTAGCCTTGCCCTTACCTTTATTCTATAACTTCGGACAATCTTTCTTCTAATGCTGTTTCTCATGACAAAAGGCACATTTATCTTTACCAGGTTCTTTTAGAACGAGATCTACCCTTTTCCCTTGCTTACGGCTTTGACTGCGTCCCCTGGCTGTAGGCGTTTCTACTGGAATATTCCTATTCTCCTTCTAGTCTTTCTTCCGAATCTCATGATTATACAATGTAGCACTCACTTTATCGAAGGATAATTTTTCCTTCCCATGAAGCAACGTAATACAGAGATAATCTAACTCATCAGATAAAGACCCAATTAGCAACATTGCTTTATTCTTATCTTTGAAGGTTTCATTCAAATTCAACAAATCTATAATCAAATGGTTGAAAGTATCGATGTAGTCAGCAATAGTCGTACCAAGCTTCAACTAGAGGCAGAAAAGTCTCTTCTTCAAGTATAGTCAGTTCTTATTGTTCTTTTTCATGTACTTGTTCTTCAGCGCCTTCCACAGCTTACTTGCAGAAGTCTCCCTCATGAATGGATACTTCTATTTCACTATAAAGATATAAGTGGATCGTACCATAAGTTTGACGATTGAACTTCTGCCATTCTTTATCATCCATTTTCTCTGGTTTCATTTCCTTCGGAACAATATCCTGATCTTGTTGACATAAACCATCCAATATCTCGCACTGCTATAAGCCAAAGTTATTTCAGCCATCAAATATCTCCACATCAATTTTTACACTAATCAAAATCTTCATCTTAGCCGGCATTGATGAAGATTCTGACATTTCTGCTAATATTTCAAACAGCTATCAAACAAAGCCTAAGGCAAATCTGCTGTTTTGATACCATTTGTTATACAGCGGAAGCACAACTATTCCAAATATTTATATTTAATACTAAGACAATATTAAATATAAACTATCAACTAGTTACTGAAATTAACTAAAGTAGAAAATGCATAGAAAAAACTAAATACAAAAATAAAGGAGAACACAAAATTTAGCGAGATTCAATAATTTACTTACGTTCTCAAGGCGGTGTTGACCACTTCACTAAAGATTACTTCACTAACTTTGAATAAGAGAAAATACAAAATCTGGGCTATAATGTAAAAAGCCATAAACAAATCAGAAAATGGGTAAAAATAAAATTACAGAGGTCCTTAGGAATAAAAGTCCTCACTAATAAGGAACTAATTTTTGGGATGATTAAAACTAATTACAGAAGGCTTTATTTATAACCAACTGTAGACCCTAAATATTCATATAGATATGGGGCAAAGTGCAAAACAATTACAAAAATTAACAAGTCGATTTCTAACATTATCTTTATGATATATATATATATATTTAACTCCATGATGTTTTTTTTTAAAATCATTCTATGATGTTGAATGAAGAGATAAAATGAAATTTCATTTCTAGGAGTAGTTTTTTTTAATTATTATTTTTATCATACGAAGATTTTCCGTCTCGCCCTAACTACGTCGAAGATTCCTCGCTCCGCCCTCGCTGGGGATTTTCTGGGGACGGGGATGAAATCTGGGGATGGAGGCATTGCCCGGCCCCATCCCGCTCTGTTTACAACCCTATTCTCAACCGTTGTGCATATGAAAAAATCATATTAAATTTGATTTTTTTTATTTTATCGATCATGTCATTTAATAATTTAGGAGTTACGAAGATATTACTTTATTAAGTAAAAATTTTCTCTTGTTGCTTAGATTTTACGCTTTTTAGTATTTGTTAAATAAAAAAAGGTGCGGGTTTTCAACTTTTTTAGGCGGTTATATTTACTCCTCCAGGAAATAAAATAGGGTCATCCAACTATGTTTTGTAGTAGTGCAATAAATACACTTTATATTTTTTTGGTTTCCAAATGTGGCATGACAGTTTACACTCGTATGATATTATCTGATGAGACCCGCTATACTATTCTTCATTATTTTTCTTGTCGCAATAAGCTAAAATGGTACATAATACAAATGTTTTTTTTTTTTTTTTTAGCTTGAATACAAATGGGTTGCTAGCCGTATAAAACTACTCATTTAGTATAAAACTACTCATTTATGAATCATTCTTAACAAGGCAAACTCCATAATGTTTTTATTATTATTTTGAATGTGGCAACCTCTATAATTGAGAAACTATCGGAAAAAAAAACAGACGACTTATAACTGGACAACTTCAATGAGTAACTATATACATATGAAACTCCTTGTGATAGTAAAGTAAATTCAAGCAAACCCTAATTTGTTGGTAACTAGATGCCAAATTTTAAAATTTAATTCACTTGGAACTAGATGCTAATTTTCTTTCAAAGAAAAAATAAAAAAAACTAGATGCTAATTTGTTGAGTTCAAAGCGTCATTTGCCTCTTTTCTTTTTTAGAGAGAAAAATGGAAAAATTTTATTTTTGCAAGCAAGTAAATTTTGCATTGTTCGGAGCCATAAGCTACCACAAAACGATAAATATATCTTCTGAAAGTCAGATGAGTGGACGGTGGAGATTCTCCTGATTTCGAATTTTAAAAAGCCTATTTTCTTGGAGAGATTTCAATCAATTTTAATTTTTTTTTGTTTCTCTTGCCTCAGTAGCTCCGACGCCGACGGAATTAAACGAGAAATCGTAGGCCACCTGCCTTACACCGCCAATTCCAAATCCAATAACTCTTTCCCCAATGCCTCTTTCGTTACTCCCAAAGCTCATCAACCACTCTAACTTTCTTCTTCTTCCTCTTCTTAAGAATCTCCGTTTCGCTTCTGTGTTTTAAAACTCTCTTAAAGCACTCTTTCCTTCTCCAATGGCTCCTCCCGTTAATCTCAAGCAGTCTTCCTCCTCCTCCTCCGCCGCCCAGACCCTAACCACCACCACCGCCCACGACGCCCGCCTTCTCGTCCGCGAAACTCTCCGAATTAGCGCCGGCTTGGCCTCTGCTCCGACCGATTCCTCCCCTTCTACTCTGCCTCTGGTCTCCGGCGCCGGCCTCGAGGCGAGCCGGAAGCTTGGCCTGGTCGAGAACGAGTTCGTCTCCTCGAGCTTGAGATTGATTTGCTGCGAGGAACTTGATGGCCGCCGATGGCAGTACGTCGCCGAGAGTGATCCCTCCGGTCGAAGCTTCAAGAAAGGATCGTTCCGAGCCCTAAGCTTGCAAACTCCGCAAGTTCCGTATGACGTAATTTTCTTGCGATTTGAATACGTGAAATTTGAAGTTCTCAAGTTATGATTGTCTCGCATTTGAGAAATTAATTCCCAAATTTATGGTTTTTGTGTATGGAGATTTTGGGTGCAGGGTATGATGGCATTTGTTAGATCCTATGTTGTTCCGGAAGGTTTTCCCGATAGTGTAACCCCATCGTATGTACCCTATATGACATGGAGAGCTTTGAAGGTATGTATTGTGCTGTAGTCTATCTATGGTTGATAAAGAAACAAGAAAAGAGGAAAATGTATTCTGTGATTCTTCGTAATAGCTTTTGATTGCTTTTGTGCCATTAAATGATACATTCTGTGATTGCCCATATGTGGGTTTAGCACTTCTTTGGGGGAGCAATGGGTGTTTTCACAACTCAAACTCTTTTGAGTTCGGTTGGCGTCTCCAGAAACAGGGCTACTCCGGGGGCTGTTGCTATTAATTGGATTCTCAAGGTAAAAATGAAAATTCATTATTAGTACTGCACAGAACTTTTGTTTTTTAACAAGTTTTTAAGTTTATGCTCTTTGCTAACTGACCTCAAGAACTTTAAATTCGTTTGTGGTTGTAAAAAATATTATTACAGTTTGGCAGAAGATTAACCCTTTTTTCTGTAAGCGTTCCAGAAATGGTGGAAGAATTTTATCTGTGTGTAAATTTTGTGGTTACACTGGTTTTTCTTTTTCCTGTGTAACAATTATACTTTTATTATCGTAAAGATCTTCGCAATATTGGTTGGCTTAATTTTGATTTGTCTATCATTTTATTAACTAAGCCATCTGGGGCTGTTGAATTATGATTTGTCTATCATTTTATTAACTAGCCAACTGGGGCTGTTGCTTTAATTTTTTATTTTATTTTAATTTTTTATATTTTATTGTTATTAATTTTTCTAGGAAAGTATAAATACTATGAGGAAAGTATAAATACTATTTTGTAGTATTTTACACTGCACGATTTGGTTTCTGGTTCAATGTGTTTGTTTTGATAACTTGTCAAAGAAATTTGCAGTTTCACCTTCCACAGGTCATTTCCCTCTACTTTTAAGTGTGGCTTTTGCTATAATGCAATAGGATGTGAAATGCAAAGTCATTCGGTGCTTAAAAAACACCAGTTATAGCAAACATACCATCACTTGAGTGTTGAGATTTTTGGAATTGATACGTCATACATCTGGGAATCGATTAGTGTGGAATCCAAATCTGCTTGGTGGAGAAAGAACATTACATGTATTATTTTGTGAATTAACTGATTCATCATTGGAGTCGAAGCTAAACCGCAGTTCATAGAAACAACTCAAACAGGCATGGAGTTAGTGCATCTGGAATGGCTATCACACCCCAACATGCCTCATCTAGCAGATTAATGGTCTAACCTAGAGTTCCTTTCTTTATGTCTACAATGGCCTCCAATCCCGTCCCATGGAACTTAGGAAGAAATAGCCAACTGATAAATTGTTTTCGTATGAATGCAATTTATTATGTCCTACAGCCTTTTCATGTGATATTTGATTTATTGTTTGTTGAGAATTGAATATGGATTGAGTACTTGAATGTGCAGGATGGTGCTGGTCGAGTTGGGAAAATGCTTTTTGCCCGACAAGGAAAGAAATTTGATTATGATCTGAAACAGGTGGGACTTGGTTTAAGTTGTCATAAGGGTTATGGTTAATAGTTACTGGACTTGTTCTTATGCTTGCGCAATTTATTATGTATTACAGCTGAGATTTGCGGGTGATCTTCTCATGGAGTTGGGTGCTGGCGTGGAGTTGGCAACTGCAGCTGTGCCTCACCTTTTTCTTCCCTTGGCTTGTGCAGCAAATGTTGTAAAGGTATGCTAGATTTCTTCTAACATCTTTACGAGGATTGGGTCATTTTCTTAGCCTTAGATTCTTTTTGTTTGTTTATAGAATGTTGCTGCTGTTACATCAACATCAACTCGTACACCCATTTACAAAGCCTTTGCTAAAGGAGAGAACATTGGAGATGTCACTGCTAAAGGAGAATGTGTTGGAAATATTGCAGATCTGGTATGCTTGTTAAACTTAAGCTTTTGTATTTTATGAACTTTATAGAAAGGAGAGATAGCCTAGAAAATGGAAAGGAAAGAGGGGAAACAGAAGGCATAGATTTCAGAGTTTGACTTTGAAACAGGTTCAAACATGTCTGATGGTGCTTAACAGAATAAATCTTTTGTGGTTGGAATCTATATAATGAAAAGTCTTTTCTATTTGGTGCCTAACATAAAAAATCTTTTTTAAGCTTGGAGCTTAAAAAGACAAAAAGCTAAAGAAAGCTTTATTGTTGGATTACCTTATTAGGGCCAGTTTGGATTTATTTTAAAACCAAAAGTGCTTCACGTGGAAACTAATACCTTCCCATAACCATTTTCATAAGCTAGAAAAATCTAGTTCATAGATTTTGTTGTCAACACTACAGAATCAGAACCAATGATTCTTAAATAAGCACTGCACAAGTGTTAAATTTCCTACGTGGTAGTTGACAGGAAAACATCTGGAGGTTTCTTGGTGTTTGTTAGTTTTAATTGTTTTTAGAGGATCGATTATCCTTTTGGGATTTTGTAATTTCCTATTATCAACAATGATTGTGTGTCTTATCAGAAGAATTTACCCACATATGCACTCATATAGAATCTTGGCCAATTGAAAACAAATGCGAAAGAATTCATTTATGGCATAGGGTTAGCATCAGTCTCCTATTTAAATTGAGTAACAATGCTAAGGTTTCATAAAACAAAACTTGTCATCACAACAAAGATTTGTACTGCTCAATGAGAGGAAACAATATGACAGGCCACAGACTAGGACCGTATTAGTCTTTTTAAAAGTACTAGTTAAAATGAAGGAAAGGTTAGAACTTAGTTGTCTGGGAGAAAGTGACGTGTTACATAAATAGCCTATTATGATGATGTTAAAGGCCTTCAGGGGGTGCTTTATTGTTTTTGGCTCTGGGGCCTAGATCCATAGAAATAAATGGACAGGTTACTTAAGATCCCATGTAGCATTTCTACTAGATTTTGAAATCAAAAGTCTGTCTCTCTTTCTTTCTGAACTTCCTGCCAAAAGTAAAGATCTTGTGCTGGACATTTTGAACTCGAGTAATAGTAGGACCTTTACAGTTTTGCAATTTTTTGGGTTGAAATTTTTAATGGTCGTAGTGTACACTGTGGCATGACAATTTTTTGGGTTGAAATTGGTATTAATGCACATTGTTTCTTGTGAAGCTGGGAACTGGAATGAGCATACTGATCTCAAAAAGAAATCCTTCATTGGTTACGACATTTGCTCTTCTGTCATGTGGATATGTTTTCAGCTCTTACCAAGAGGTATAAAATCTCAGGCAGCAGTATTTATCGTTATTAGTTTGAATATTTTCTTTTCTTTTCTTTTCTGATACATGTTTATTTTTGATAATTTCATTTATTGTTTTTTTCAGGTTAAATCTGTTGTGTTGTATACGTTGAACCGGGCAAGATTCACTGTGGCAGTAGAGTCATTTCTAAAGACAGGTTATATGCATTGTGTACTGGGGATATGTAGATATGTGTATATATATATATATATGTATTTTTCAACTCTATATACTTCCCGTTTAACTTTCATTCTTATCCATCCATCATATTTTCAATGGGAGCTCTAGTGCAAGTTACTGATGGATGTTGTAATCTGCTATCTATTGTAGGACGTGTACCCTCATTGAAGGAGGGTAACAAGAATGAAAACATATTTAGTTTCCCATGGTTGAAAGACAGGCATGTAGTTCTTGGTAGGTAGACTAGTTTGTGTATTGATTAGCCTTTTGTTTGTGAGCTATGACCAACTAGGTCTTGATGTTTTGGGTCATTTCACTTTGTATGCAGGACCGAGATTTAAAGATGCATTCCAAGACCCAGGGGCATATCTTGCTATCGAACCTTTCTTTGAGGTATGCTTTTCGAGTTATTTTTTTCTGAATTCTTTTGTTATGTCATTTTCTGTTCTTGCCACAGCTTCCATCAATGTTTCTTTCCCTACCTCCTGCAAAACATGTTCAGATGGACTGAATGTTACTCTTATTCATGATTAACTATGTTTCTCTCAAATATGTTATGTTCGATGAATTGACAACAGAGAGAGAAATATATTGTTACATATAACCCATCGAAGGATCAAGTATATGCATTGCTAAAGGATCAGGCAAAGTCAGATGACATTCTGAAAGCTGCATTTCATGTGAGACATCATGCCACTTAGTTTTTCTGCCTACGTGAAACTGACAAATGTGAAGTTTTTGTTTTCATATGTTGCTTAAGATACGTCACATTTCATTACAGGCTCATGTACTCTCTTATTTCATACATTCCTCTTATGGAGGCCGATTGACATCTCAAAAGCAGAGGAAAGATGGTAATTTGAACACTGTGCCTACACCAGTTGATTTAGAGGCTCATATTGCTGAGTCATTTAAGATAGTCTCGACATCATATGGGCTTTTCAAGCATAAGGCTGCGGAACAGGTAAACATCATTTAACATTTGTTGGTTGTAGTCTTCATCTTTGCTAATAGCTTGCCTAATCGGTTTCTTTAGAATTTGAGCTTTTCATCCATGGCCTTGCAAATTTTAAGCAGTAAACGCTAAACACTAGACATTAACATGGCTTGTTTCTAGTCAGTAACACAGTTTTGACAAAATAGCTTACGGGCATGTTTACAAATTCACGCTGAAAAAAATCGTGTGAGGAAAGGGTATGAAGAGAAATTTGAAGAAATTAAAACTTGAGTTATCCATTCCTAAGTTAACTATGTGAGAGATTTACCGAACTTTGCTGCCTAAATGTGTAATTAAATTGGGAAAGGGAAACAATTTCTGGAAAGGGAAACAATTTCTTACTCCCGTAACCTTTGTGGTTCATTACGGATTACTTAGGGGCTAAATATGTTGTGCAATGTCAAGGGACTTCATGTTCTTTTTCTGTATATGTTACGCATTGATCGTTGACAGCCCACCTACCAATTTTTGACATTCTGCGTTAACCATGAGAAACCTGTGTCCCTTTTCTTTCCACTCTATTGTACTAGTTGAATGTGGATGATTGGTGGCCTCACTAAACAATTGGGACTTTAGACATTAACGTCAAAGGAATAAAAACAAAAAAAAAAATTGCTAACCGTTGTTTTTCTCAGCCTCTACTTTGGGCCATAAAGTTCCATCCAGGATCGCCTAAATACGCCTAGACAGGTTCGTTGGGTTTCCAGGCCCATGTCCTGGCACAATATTAGTTATTTCGGAACACTGTCGTGTTGATCTGATAGTGAAAGTAGCTTCTAGATGCTGTCAAACTTCGTGATTTTCTGACTGCCTCTCTGGTTGTCACATGGTTGTAAGCTTAAAGCCCGCTTAAATTTTCTAAGCACAGCTCTGCCAAAATGACTTGTTAGTGTATTTAAAAGATGCTGTAGAAAATGGGTATAGCTTGTAAGTAACACAAATGTAATACAGCCTAATGCTACCTTTTCACATGTGCTGGGGGGTTTTAACCATTTGACATGCGTTATTTTAGTATTAACTGAAAACAGATGCCGACATAAGGGGTTCCAGGAACCAGAACATATCTGGGAATTATTCTGGCACTTCAATCTGGATTTTACGGTTGTTAAAGGTTTAGCACTTGAAATAAAAGTACTGATTATTTATTTTATTTTATTTTGATTTTTTAATTAAAAGAAACTTGGGCGCTTTTCTTTGTTATTTTTGGTTAGGCCAATACATGAATTGATCAGAATGAAGTCATATGAGAACAGAATTCTAGTTGACATTTTGTACACCCGATGATTTACATGTTATTTACAGTTCCGTATATCTTCTTGATTTGAATATATCACAATATTTTGTAGGGTTGGACAATGTCAGAATCATTACTTAATCCTGGTCGTGCTCGTTTATGCTGAGTGATTAATTGGGAAAGTGATGCTTAGGCGCTTCCATAGTTCCTGCAAAGTTAGGCTTTGAGAGCGAGTGCAAAATATGACTACATGCTCTTGATTTTAAATTAGGAGAAACCTTGGAAGGGGGAAGAAGGACCTGCACTATGGGTTCATGTGAACCATGTCTCTTGTGAAGTCTCTCATTCTGGCACCCAATTATCCTTTGCAGGTTTTCCTCTCTGCTCGGTTGAACATGGATGGAGTTTGCATGTTATAATGTTGAGTTATAGAAATAGTTCAATTGTAGATAGCAGCACATGTTAGTGCATAGATAGCAACTTTTCTTTTTCGCAAGGGGGTTCCTTTTTCTCATTTTGTTTCGAGTTTTTTGGAGTTTTTTAATTTCGTTTTTCAGTTCTGCCCTCATCATAACATGTTATACTGTAGTATACAAAGAAATTTGTTTTCAGGTCAATGAATTCTCTCTTCCTTGTCAGTGCAGAGGTAATGAATATATTGTTGGACATAATCATGATTGATAAAACCTAATACAATCCTATAAATTTCATGTCAAATCATCTGAAAGGAGTTGTTGAGTAATTGTGACAGTCACGATCATAGGAGCCGAAGCAATTGAATGATTAAGAGCTTGAGGGTTGATGATTTTCCACGGCCAAATCTCTTTAGAGTGTTCAATGGGTTCTCTATGGTTCTCTCTTCATTGATACAACAGAGGAGAAGAGTGTACTTGTTTGACTTGACTTGGGACCAAAATTCTAGTTTGACTTGTACTAACAATTGAGCCTCTCAATATCCATTTATTATAAAGTTCATAACCTGTTAGTAATTTCTTAAGTCTACAAATTAGATCAGTCTACTCAATTAAGACAACTCATAGTTTATATGGAAATTATCACTAAACTACCATCTATTTTAAAAAGTATGAAAAAAATTATGATTTTGAAAATTTAAAATAAGTATCTTCTATTTAAGAGAAATTATTAGTAAAATACCTTATATTTTAAAAAATGAAAAAACTCTTGCATTACTAAAAAATCAAAATAAATATTTTCTATTTTAATTATTACATTATTTGCTACTTTTGACTTGTTAATGACTTCAAAAAAATAATAAAATTATTTTAAAAAAATAATAGTAAATCTATGGAGGGAAGAGTGTTTTTTAGACACTTTTGAAATTTCCAAAAATTCTCTTTATTTGCAAATGTAATATGTGCTTTAAAATAATATGATAAGGAGTAAAATATTAATTTTATTAATTATTTTGAAGGGTCAAAGTTAATAAATGATATGATAATTCAAATGGAAAGAATTTCTTTTAAATTTTTAATAATATGAGAGGTTTTTTTTTTTTCACGCGTTTTTATAGGGTATTTTAGTGATGCTTTTATTTAAATAGAAAGTATTATTTTGAATTTCCAAAAATACAGTTTTTTCACACTTTTTAAAAGGGTGTTTTAATTATAATTTTCCTCGTTTATATACTTGTAATTAAACCATGTAGGCCCACTTACGAAATAATTAACCTAACGTATATTCCAAAACTTGGGAGCTCGATTATGAGCATTGAATTCCAGAGCTTGTGAAGAACTTGGATCAAACTGTTCAATTTCTGCACTTTGGGATGGCACAACTCATTTTTGCAGTGTGAGCTCTGAAGAGTCGTGCATAGACAGTAGTTCTAGCCTTTGGCCATATAGCCTCTGGTGGCATAGGGCATAGAACATCATCTTTGGTCATGCCTACTGTTAATTGTCAGCCTCCCTTTCTGACATGTCTCATACGTGTTGTATAATGTTTATCGAGTAGTTTATACTTGTGCATGCAAGTAAATAGGACTGGGGGATTTAATTTCACATTTTAATTCTTGGTCTACTGGTCGCTGAAGGATTCTCACATTTTGGTGTGTCCTTCATTAATCTTAGTTTACAGGACAATTTAGGGTACATTCAATTCTCAACCTCTACCAAGCTATGGCGGGTACTCGGATTTAATTGAGCCTTTTTCTTGCTCTTCTTTATGGAACGAATTTTCTTTTTTTTTTTTGGTTGTGGGTTTGCTATTTTCGTTCTTGATGTGTTGCTACTATTTATAAAATTGTTTTCAATTAGGATGCTGAGTGATTATTTTTGCGACCATGCCTGTATTTCTATAAACTAGTTCTCTACTTTCTTTCTTTTTTTTTTTTGGGCTAAAGCATATCAAAATTGATTCGTGTGGTTACCGGGGATGCGATCACAAAGGTTTTTAAGACATATTAAGATTGATGGATCATGGAAGAGTTCGTTAAAGTCAGTATTATAATTCTATATTCATATTTTTTTTAAATGATCCTTTTAGCAAGCTTAACAAAATGAGAATTAAATGGAGTCCCATGTGCTTCTTCCGGTTAAATACCGAGTTAAAGTCATGTGAATGTTACACACGTAATATTATAATTCTATATTCATATTTTTTTAAATGATCCTTTTAGCAAGCTTAACAACATGAGAATTAAATGGTGCTTCTTCCGGTTAAATACCGAGTTAAAGTCTTGTGAATGTTACACACGCAATATCTACCGTTAGGGTCTTCCATTGTAAATTGCTTTTTGTTTTGAATTTCTTTCATTGTTAAGTAAAGTTTTCCAGAAAATATGTTCGGTTTATTATAAAAGAACATTGTTATAAAACATCAAGAGGCTAGCACGGCTCAGCACTATAATAATAAGTCTAGCACTATAATAATAAGTCTGTTTATTGTTGAACGATGAATTATAATTATAATTAGTCAATTACACATATTTTTACATTACTAAGCAACACACTACGCACTGAGCAACACTGGTGTGCCTGTAGCATTATTCCTTAAAAAAAACCGAAAAGGTGGTCAATTTGGGTTCTCTCAATTTAATGTGCCCGGTTTACATCGTTCTGTTGTCCAATAGTAAAAGCACTAACTGTTCTATTTAGCTTGGAAGCAAAAAGGCTTACTGTTTGTACAATACTATAGTGTCATCTCTCATCATTGCTTAAAAGTAAAATATCTTTTTATCCTCCCAGTTCTTGGTAGTTTTTAGTTTTTACTACTTACATTGGAAATTAAAATTTTGGGTTAATCCTATTTTTGTCTCTCAAACTATAACCTCTGTCCCATTTTGGCCTTTAAATTTCAAAATATCTGTAAATTAGCACCCAAACTTTTAATTTGTTTTATTTTGGCCCCTCTCATTATTAAAACGTTAAATATGAACGGAAAATATTCCATCACCTGTTTTATTTTGGCTCGTAAACTTCAAAATATCCTTAAATTACTAAAACGTAAAATATAGATGGAAAAAAGTACGAACTAGTTACGTGACTAGTTTTAAATTCCTTTTTCATATCTATAGTCATTAACACAAAACATAAAATATAAAATTATTCATTCTTTCTGTCATTAAAAATTGGTGACCATGAAGTTACTCATTATTTCTGCCTTTTAAAAAAAAACATAAAACATAAAACAAACTTAAAAATTTATCTCCACTAATATTGTAAAACAAAGAAATAATATTGACATATCCCAGAATTACTACAGCCAATAAATCTTTTTTCTGGATTTTAACTTTTCCAGCAAATTTTTAGATCGAGAATGAGACCACATTACACTGGGTATTCTTTAAAGCCAGCCCGCTAGATAGTTTTAGTAAAGATCGTGCATTTTTTTCATCCGTAGTTGACGTTTTAGTAGAGAGATGTGCCAAAATAAAACAAATTAAAAGTAATTTAGGAATATTTTGAAGTTTAAGGGTGAAAATGGGACATAAGTGATAGTTAGGGGGCCAAAATGAGACAATTTCCATCTATATGTAACGTTTTAGTAACAAGAGGGGTCAAATTGAAACAAATTAAAAATTTGGATACCAATTTAGAAATGTTTTAAAGTTTAAAGGTTAGAATGAGAGAGAGGTAATAGTTTGGGGGGCCAAAATAGGATTAACCCTAGAATTTTATAGTAGCACGAGGTATAGTATCCTTTTATTGGAGGCGTTATAAGTTTACTTACCACAGATTTAAATATTTCGGGATTTTTTCCTTTTTTTTACCTCGGTGCTAATTGGGATAATTCTCTTTTTTTTTTTTTGTTAATTGGGAATTCTTTTTCTTCTTCTTTTGCTTTTGTTTGCTTTTTTTTTTTTTTTTTTGGTTTGCTTGCTGATTGGGAATAATTATTTCGGTTCTACATAATTTTCTCCTCTAGTTTAGCTAGTGCGGAGTTTCATAAATTCACTTGAGCAATTTCTCTTCGGACAAACCAATTATTTGAAGTAGAACCGTAAAGATGGCTACGCATTAAAAATTGAACTTTCTGTTATCAAATTATTGGAATTTGCGTGTGCAGTATGTTTCGTTACAAATATCTTTCAGAGATGGAGGTTACAAGTGGATACATATCTCATATTTAGTGACACAATAATAATAATATTTTTTTTCAAGGGCATAATAAATATATCGTTCGGAACATCATAATAGGTTTTAATAGGTTTTAGAGAGAAAGGAGTTACATTGTTCTCAGCCCTACACGTTTTCATGTCAGATGCACCCCATTTTTGTCACGACTTTGCAATTTTGCAAAGATAGAACAAAAAGATATACACCAAATAAATATATATTAAAAAAAACAGAAAACAAAGTGAGAAGCGGAAAAATAAAAAAATAGGGGGTCCCCTCCCTCAAATTAAACTGCGGTGAAGGTTTAGGCAGATGGTAGCTGGAAAGGTAATTGGCAATATTTAATTTCCGAGTCTGAAACACTTGGTTAAAGATAATTTATAAAAAATAGCTTTAGCTAGCTCATTTGACTTGTTATTTTCATGGGTTATATATGCATAGGTTAGATACATCCCTAGTAGTATGTGGTCCACAGCGAAGTTCTAGTTTACATACCATCCACTTGATTTTAACCTCGTTTTTTGAAGGCAATAAAAAGATTATGCTAAGACCGCAAAATTTTCAGTCCTATGCTGGGCAGCAGAGAAGATTAGCCTTGAGTGAATCCCGTTGGAAAAGTGGTTTATAAACACCATTATATGGGGCTTAAAAACGAGTTTAAGTCACTTGATATTGTTAACGGGGAATCGTATTCTACTCTTTAAGAACATTTAAATCAGGGTGTTCAAAATAATTGTCAAATTGTAGAAATATGGCTCAATCCAATTTAAACCATATTAAATCATGTGGTTTTTCTTCTCAAATAACTGGTTATGGATTAGAAAATATGAAAACTGATTTAGTTTGTTTGGTTCCCAATTTTGACAAATTTAGTCGGTTTTAAACTGAACTAACTAATAAGTTTGCATATGTATTTTTTTTAAAAAAATATATATATACTAATAGTTAAAAATTTAAGTATATTCATTTTAATTGAGTAATGACTACTCTTAGTCTATTTAAAACTATATTATTTAAGATTCTTATGATAATTTAGACTTTAAGCCTTATTGTTGTAATATATTTAATATTAAAGAGTTTAAGTTTGTTCTTCAATTTCTATTAGGTTGTAAGTTGTAACTTTTAACTAAGTTATGGTTGGTTTTATATTTGGACTTTATATTTTTGACAGAGTATGATTATGATATGAGCTTAATTCATCTTGTAAGTTTTCAAACTACAAAAACTGCCCAACCAACTGTAAAAATATAAGTGTGGTCTGACTGGTTTAAATCGATCAATTTAAACTATACAGATTGGTAAACCAGCTAAACTGTATATTTGGATTGGTTTCTGGATTGGCTATTTAGACCATCCAGATTGACCATGAACATTTCTAATCGAAATATTCATATACTCAAAATAGAACTTAGGTGAATGAGAAAATAATGTTTAAAGTGCTCCCATGGAGTTGGAAAATGATAAAGAAAAAGCTAAAAATATTTATTCTACATTCTAGTTATAAGAATGTGTATCATAGAGGCTCACGCACGGGTTTGCGCATACTAGTCCGAGTCACTAGCTCATTTGCACTCTTAGAGGTTTAGGTATTAATGTGATAGAGTTCTACTGCAGTTAGTTCGCCGAAGTAATTTCATGGTGCAACACTATTTATTTGGGAGACTGTTGTGCGGTCTAAAATCCTAAGGTCGCATAAGTGTTATATGCGACCTCCTCTGAGAATGATGTATGCGACCTCTCCCGTGATGGTTATATGCGACCTCTCCCGTGATGGTTATATGCGACCACTTCCGCAAGTTTTGTGCGACCTTCTCCATATAGTTTGCCTTAACAAACAGGAAACCTATAAGGAGAAGAAAAAAGGTAAATGCCATAAAGGAAGACTACAAGAAGAGGGAGACTTATTACGGAAGAAACCTACAAGGAAAGGGAAACTGAAGATTCCTATTGGCGATTAACTAGTTATCCGTTTTGAGTAATTATCCAATTACTCAATTGGATAATTATCCAGTTTTATATTACCCAATTGTATAGTTACCCGTTTATACAATTAGGATCCTAGAGATATAAGAAACCTTGGGACATAAGGTCACTACAATCTATATAAAGGGGGCTCTATGTTCCGAGAAACACACAATCAAGTTATGGGCAAAAACAAGTCACAGAGAATAGAAGTCAAAGCAAATACACGCTTAGGGTATTCCAAACTTCGGGTAGCCTAAGTCTTTAGTATTCTTCAATAGCTTTTGAGTATTGTAACCTTGAATATTCATCATTATAGTGAGAAAACAGTGGACGTAGGCTCATCTTTTTCGGGGCTGAACCACTATAAATCCCTCTCTCCTTATTTGCTTTGATTACTGCTTAAATTCACACAAGCCACATCTCTTAATTATATATAAATTTATTGTTGATAAAACCTCCATCAACAATTGGCGCTAGAAGGAGGGCTATTCCGGCAGAAATCTTTGTCAAATTCCACCCTTTCAATAATGGCAAACACCAGAAATACCACCAGAGCCACCGGGACTAGCCAAAATCACCCTCAGAGTACTGCTGCTACCCAGGCAGACCCCGCTCCAGAACAGCCTACTATGACGGCAACAGAGGACCTATCTCGAAGACAGGATCGCATGGAGGAAACGCTCGTGAACCTCAAGCAAGTCACTAACCAGATCAACGACACCCTGCGACGACTTGCTGAAGGGCAGATGGTGACTCCACCACAACATGAACGTTCCAAAGAAAATCCTGCTCAATTACCTGTGAAGGGAATACAGATTCTCGAGACGAGAAGACGCGACCAGCCAAGAACTCAGCAGGAGCGCCATAAAGAACGCACCTCCAAAGGAAAAGGCAAGGTCGCAGACTTGCCTCTAGAGTCTCGTACGGAGAGTTCGAGTACGAACCGAGGTCGTACACAGCCCTCTCATAAATCCAACAACGACCAGGATCGCTTGAGCAGCGAACAAAGACGATCCTCGAGAAGTGTCTTCGAAAGAATCAGCAGGGAGTCAAGACAAGATCCTGCTGACCTAAGACAGTACTTGGAGCGACGACGTGATCATGATCGATCTGTATCGCACCATAGCGACAAAAGCCGGTCTCGTCGCACTATGCCACTGGATTCCTCTCATAGGACACAGGAGACCTTGCCAGACCAGCCCGCTGCGAAACAAGATAACGAACATAGGTCGCTCATACCACCAGCAAGGAATGATGCTTTCCCTCTGAACATCGACGTTCACAATTTACGGATCGCATTAGATGAACTTGCTGGCTGGGACGACGAGCTCACTGATGGGTATCGCCAATCGCCATTTAGCGAAGAAGTTCGAGCTGCAGCCCTTCCCACCGGATTCAGACTTCCTACCATCAATACCTTTGATGGAAAGACTGATCCACAGGATCACATGGATCACTTCAACGACCTGATGGAGCTTCATCGGGTTAATGATCATGCTCGCTGCAGATGTTTCGCTGTAACCCTCTCAGGAGCGGCGAAGAAGTGGTTTCGAGGACTCAAACCCGGTTCAATCTCATCCTGGCAACAACTGCAGACGGCGTTCTTAAGGCAATTTCAGGCCGCAAAGAACTTCACTGTTCCGCGTGTCAGTTTATCTGCAATCCGCCAAGGTCCAGAGGAGACTCTACGGTCCTATCTCAATCAATTTACTACAGAGCTAGCAAAGGTCAACAATCCCCCTGAAGGAGGAGTTCTTACTCTTATGATGGCAGGGGTGCGACCAGAAACAAAGCTCTGGGA
>JXTB01000078.1:1023889-1035607 GCA_002914805.1 Parasponia andersonii
ATTGGTGAAAGTTTTGATTTTGGTATTGTTCAAATATCTTAACGCATTCTTTTGTAAAATGTGCACCTTGAATAATAGTAATTTATGACAGGTAATTACCACACTAATCTCTAGAGGATATTGACCCTTTCTACTATCAGTTTCTATTCAAGACACGAGGTAAGTAAAGACTTACAACTACATCACGAGAACTATATGGAAGATGTAATTATGTGAAACTTACTTATTCCTGAAAGTTATGAAATGGCATGTGCATGGCATGTTTTGCATGCAAATGGAGATTTTTATTATAAGAGTATTTGAAAATCAGTACCATTGTACCAATTTTATAAGATAAGTTTTAATGGCAATTGTTAGTCTGTCGGAGCTGGATAGGTAAGTCTGTTAATGCAGACTCTCCCGTTGAAGCGGGATTTGCGGATGTTATGATGGGTCTCGTTGAAGCGGGACAAGATTAGCGTGGTGTGGGATGCCCCTTTGATGAGGGAAGGAGTTTTCAAAAACCTCACACGACAGTTGCACCTTATTTTTACTCTAGGCCAGAGTTCCGCCTAATGTTATCACGGCCTATCAACTTATGGGACAAGCAATGCTCTAAGGGGCCCAATTGTGAATAAGTTTTAAGGAAAATATATGAACTAAAATTTTTAAGAAAGAAAAGGGTACAATGGGAACTTTACGAGATTTTTAAGCATACATAAGCATGCATAGTTTTTACTTACTGAGCTTTAGCTCATTTCAGTCTTGTGATGTAGATGAGGAGGCACATTTTGGTGTTGACTAGCTGGTTGCCTGACTTGCCTTTTATCACCGTGATCATACAGATGTAGACGAGCTTGACCTGTGGGCGCCATTTTTGTTTTGAGATATTTTGGTGTAATGTAAAGATTACAGCTGATGGCAAAATCGACTGGTGAAAACCTCTTTTGATTGTACATTTTGTAAAGACACTTTTAACAAGAAATGCCATGCAATTTCTTTTGTCCTAAAGTTCTAGAAAGTTCAAAAAAAAAAATTGCCCACCTTTTTATCAAAACAGAAGGTAATGTTTAAGAAAGAATAATACTTCATAGTTTGACTGTATATGACAATATGGTTAAACTAGGGGGTGTTACAGATCTGTATAAATAGTGACCTTTAATCTCATAAGATAGGATTTAAATTTGTCAAAGGCAAAAACAATAGTTAGAAGCTCGTTCTCGGTAGTGGTGTAGTTCAACTGAGCATTAGATAAGGTCTTGCTGCTATAGTAAATAGAGTAGAATACTTTCTCTTTTCTTTGTCCCAATACAGCTCCAACTACATGATCACTTGCATCACACATCGGCTCAAATGATAAAGACCAATCTAGAGCTACTATAATTAGGACAGAAACAAGTCTTCTCTTTATTTCCAAGAATGCTTCCATACACTCTTCATTAAACATAAAGGATCTATTTTTCTCTAGCAAAGTACACAGCTGCTTGGAAATGTTTGAAAAATCCTTTATGAATCTCTTGTAAAATTTTGCGTGTCCTAAAAAACTCCTAATACCCTTGACTAATGTCGGTGGTGGTAGCTTCTCAATAACTTCAATTTTTGCCTTGTCCACTTCAATGCCACGTTTAGAAACTTATGACCCAACACAATGCCTTCTTGCACTATAAAGTGGCATCTTTCCTAATTTAAGACCAAGTTAGTTTCTTCACATCACTCTAACAAGTTAGTTTCTTCACATCACTCTAACACCTTTCTAAATTAAGCAAGCAATCTTCATAGGATTCCCCAAATACAGAAAAGTCATCCATAAAAACTTCAAGAGTCTTTTCCACCATATCGGTGAAAATAGACATTGTACATCACTAGAAAGTTGCTGGAGCATTAGATAGACCAAATGGCATTCTCTTGAAGGTAAAAGTTCCATAGAGGTAGATAAAATTTGTCTTCTCTTGATCCTTTGGTGCTATAGCAATCTGGTTATAGCCTGAGTATCCATCCAAGAAACAATAATACTCCTTACCAACAAGTCTATCGAGTATTTGGTCAATGAACGGTAGTGGGAAATGATATTTTCTTGTGGCATTGTTGAGTTTCATTTAGTCCATGTACACCCTCCAACCAGTTACTGTTCTTGTAGGTATTCACTCATTATTATCATTAACCACAACTGTTACACCTCTCTTTTTGGCACATACTAAACCAGGCTGACCCAAAAACTATTTGAAATAGGGTAGATTATCCCTACATCCAGCCACTTGAACACCTCTTTCTTCACAACTTTCTTCATAATTGGGTTTAGTCTTTACTATTGCCCTACAGAGTTGCTGAAGCAATCTTCCAGCCAAATCTTATGCACACATATTGTAGGGCTGATTCCTTTGATATTGGCAACTGCCCACCCTGTTGCTTTCTTGAACTTTTTAAGTGCTGTAAGTAATTTTTGCTCTTGCCCTGAACTCAAAGCTGAATAAATAATCACCGATAATATGTTGGAGTCACCCAAATATGCATACTTCAAGTGAGAGGACAATGGTTTTAACTCAAAAACTGGAGGTTCTTCAACATCTGGTTTAAAAGGCTTGAAACTCCTCTCTAATAATTCAAGAGATTCAAATTTTTTTCCTAGTCTAGCGAGTGAATGCTTATCCCCACCCATGGAACATACCATCTTCTTTAGATTTTTCTTCATAATTGGCCTTTGTGGACACCGAGAGCATAGACTTGAACACATTGAAAGTGACTTGCTTATCATCAACTCGTATTATGAGCTCTCCTTTTGCACATCAATCAATGTCCTTTCAATAGTAAGAAGTGGCCTACCTAAGATTATAGGAACCTCCTTGTTAGCCTCATAGTCTAACACAACAAAATCCACAGGGAATATGTACTTGTTCACCCGAACTAAAATATCTTTGATTTTTTCCTTCAGGGTGAGCAAAAGATCTATCTGTGAGTTGAAGAGTAACTGTAGTTAGCCTTGCTTCCCCAATTCCAAACTTTCTAAAAACTGACATAGGCATTAAGTTAATGCTTTCTCCTAGATCACACAATGCTTTCCCACAATAGGTATCACCAATGGAGCATGGTATTGTAAAACTTCCAGAATCTTGAAGTTTCGGAGGGATTTTTCTCTGCAAGATTGAGCTACACTCTTTGGTAAGTGCTAATATTTCAAACTCTCCTAACCTTCGTTTCTTGGAGAGGATGTCCTTCATGAATTTGACATACTTTGGCATCTATTCTAAAGCTTCCACAAGTGGTATGTTGATATGAAGCTGCTTCAAAACCTGCAAAAATTTGTTGAATTGCTTATTTTACTACTCTGTGTGAAATCTTAAGGAAAAGACGGCGGTGGTATGTTATTTTGCTTTTTTGGGTGGTTTTGCTGCAGCAATGCTGTAGCAGATTTCTCTTTTTTACTAGTATGTTTTGTTACTTTTTCCATTCTATCTTCCTTCTCCTCTTCTCCTGGTATTGAAGACAGCTCTCTTTTTTGTATGGGCTTTGCTTCAGGCCTTTCTAATTCTTTTCCACTCCTTAATGAGATTGTTTTGCAATGTTCTTTACCATTGCGCCTTAGATTTTTTGTATCACTTGGCAAAGAATCCTGGGGCCCACTGTTCAAGGCATTAGCTAATTGCCCCATTTGATTTTCCAAGTTTTTGAGTGAAGCTACTTGGCTCTGAATCAATACTGACTTATTTCAAATTATGGTGTCATTTTTCACCATGTACTCCTTCAATAATGCTTCAATTGAGCTTGATTGCTCCAGATGTTGTTGTTTCTGAAATTCTTGTTGCTGTGGTAGATGCTATTGGGAACTAAGTGGATGGGCTGGTCTATTTGGAGTTGTATATGAACTAGCTCCTTGATTGCTCCATGAAAAATTAGGGTATTACCTCCATCCCTGGTTGTAAGTGTTTGAAAGAAAATTGTTGTTCTTGTTAAAGTTTCCCACATAACACACAGAAGCGGGGTTAGATGGGGATGAATGTCCCTCATCATAATAAACACAAGAAACTACTACAGATTGCTCTACATTTTCTCTAGTAGCCATATTCATAGATTTCAAAAAATTGGACAATGATGAAACTTGAGCTGTCAAGGCTGTGAGTACATCAACATCATGAATTTCAGCGACATGCCTTCCTGCAGCAACTCTTTCAGTTGGCCACTAATAGTTATTATTGGCTATCCACTCCAAAATCTCATTTTGCTTCATTGTAGGACTTAGCAAGAAGAGAACTAGTAGCTGAAGTATCCACCGTTGATCGAGTATGAGCATTGAGGCCATTATTAAATGTCTCCATTTGGATCTAATGAGGGATTTCATAGTGGCGACACTTCTTTAGAAATTCCTTAAAGCACTCCAATGCTTCATATAATGATTCTCCATCCAACTGTTGAAAGGAAATAATATCATTTCGAAGTTTAGTATTTTTCGTTGGTGTGAAGTATTTCATCAAAAATTTCTCCAACAAGTTATTCCATGTGGCCACTGAATTTAGGGGTATTAAGTTCAACTATGCTCTTGCTCTATTTCTTAAAGAGTATGGAAATAATTTCAGCCTAAAAGCTTTATCTATGACTCCTTGTAACTTGAACGAGTCACATATTTCTATGAATAATTGGAAGTGAAGATGTGGATCCTCCATTGGTAGCCCACTAAATTGCCCCATAGTTTGGAGCATTTGAAACATAATCAGCTTCAATTCAAACTAAGATGCTTGAATTTTGGACCTAACAATGCCATAATTGAGCCCATTAAGTATAGGAATAGCAGATTCTCTGATTGCTCTAGCCTTGTCATCTGCCATTCCCTTTACACTAGCTAAACCATGTTGCTGCTCCTTTCTCCTTGCTCAAAATGTTCTTTCAATCTCAGGATTTAAGGGCACTAACTCTTGATCTCACTCATTATTCGTATAAAGAGTATAAGCTCCTATAAGCACAACCACTCAAAAAAAATAGCTTCTACAAATAACTTTAGTTATCTCAATCCCCAGCAATGGTGCCAAAAACATGTTACATATTTTATAATTGCTATGCAAGTGCACGTGCTGAACAAGTAATATAGTAATGAGTTGAGTATCATCTCCACAAGGATTGATTACCAAGTTATTTGTAAAATCTAAATGTCAAGCAAGCTAGTTTAAGGAATGAGGAATAAAAATTTGCTATAAAATAGTGGAAACTGACAGATGCAAATAGAAGTGTAAATACTAAGTAAAAAATAGCACGATCTAATCAAGAGATTATAATCAATGGAGGTATTAAGTTGGGATTACTGAATTCTCCTTAGTTGCAAATCTAAATACAAATGCTGCAACAATTCTTATGGCAAAATCATTGTAGTAACCGAAAATTCAGTCTACACATAATAATCTTCCGAATTTATTACGTTTAAAGTCCTTCAAACCAGATTTAACATATTCTTATACTTCACCAGTTTTTAAAACACAATTTATAACATCAATTTTAATAGGTTATGCACAGTAATAATATATTCTTATACCATTACTAGTTCAAAGATTTACTAAGGAGATGATTAAAACATACATCATTCAAGCTAGATCCAACTAAGATTAACCTTTCTAGAATAAATCATAATTTATTTATCCTAAATATTGGTGGCTAAGCAATAAAAGAAATTAACAATCAAGCTCACTTAAATGAATAAGAGGAAATTAAAATAAATATTTAAAACTACGTTTAATCCGTCATTACAACCTTAGATTCATCATAATCCTAGCTAAGAAAGACTTAGCTCATGTTCTGTGGCTTAAAAATTAGCAGCCCAAAATATTCCATCGATTACAAAAAATTCAAGAAAAGAGAAAAAAATTAAATACAAAAAAGATTGAAGGAAGTAAGGAAGTTCTAGTTGGATGATAGTGATTTGAGTTCCCTACTGCTAGTACTCCTTCTTCGTCCTTTCTTGTAATGCCCAAGATTCTCACATGCATAATAAGCCAATAATAAACATGTTTATATTGCATAATAGACATATTAAGTGACTAAAATCAACTCTAAATTAAATTTCTCATTCTTTATTGTTAAATGCTTTCAATATGTGTTATTGTACTAATATTTGTCGAAGTGTTCTCATGCAGTGTAAAGGCTCAGTACCCTCAGAGAGAGAGAGAGAGCTAGGTGAGAGAGAGAGCTAGGTTTGTAAGTAGAACAAAGAATATATATTCATGAATACAATACAATGTGCTCATGCATTAAAATCAAGTTTGATGATAACTAGGTAAAATAGTAGTTTTTCAGTACAATGTATTTTCACACTTTTTGGAGCCAAATTCACTGTACATTTGACACATCATAGCTTTAATTTAATGTATACGACTCACTTATAGTATTTTATTTGTCGGCCCCGGTAAGCACGAGGTGGCAGTCATTGAACTGAACTATGTTTAATTACACTAAGCTAGCTTAGATTCAGCTTAATCGCGTAATGTCATCTTTGTGCATTCTATGAATTGGGCAATTATACTTTATTTGCATTATCAATTAGAGTCTAATGGACTTTCTTTTTTTGTTTAATGATTGGTTATGGGGCTAGGTTCCACCAAATTAGAATAAGATTGGTCATATAGGATCATAAGTCAAAGTATGTCTAGATTTCACTTTCTAAGTTAGGTTTCACTATTTTGTTCTACACTTGAGTGTATAGGATTGACCAGCAATGTGGTGAGTATGCTAAGGATGTTTTAGAGCTGGACACATTGAAATCAAGGTGCAAAATATCCAAAATACCCCTTAGAATTTAAGTTATGCCATTCTTAGCCTTTAAGTATTGATTTTTGACCAAATCTGGTCATTTCTTTCCTCTTCCTCCCCAGCCACGACTTGAACCACTCAAGCCACTTTCTATACTTTTTTCAACTCCCCTTATCCATATCTAAGAGTTTTCAAGTGGTAAAACTCAATTTGGAGCTCAAGAAAGCAAGATAGGTTCAAACTTGTAAAGGTAATTCTACTAGTTCTTCTTCCTAGGTTTTGTTTTGTTATTTCAATTCTCCACTTGATACTACTTAAGTAATGTTTCCTCTAGGACTTCTTGAGTCCTAAGATCAATTTCAAAGCCTTAGAAATCAGTTTTGTGGAAGTAGAAGGCAAGAGCTTCAACAAAAGTTCAAACTAGTCAAGGTGAGTTTTTTTGTGGAATTTAGAATTAGTAATTTATTTCCATTGCTTTAGCTCTTTAATTAAAGCTTTTATTTGATGAATTAAGGTATGAGAAAACCTTATATATGGCTAGAAATACAGAATTTAAGTGGACGATTAAAGTTAGTCTTAAAGCCCCAAAGTTTGCTACTTGTGGATTCAAGTATTTTCAAGTGTTTTCATTGTTAGAATAAGGTCCCCATATTTTTAATCTGATTTTATAAAATTGAAATGTATATTTTGTTGATCCCATAATGTAAATATATTTTTTTTTTGCTGTTTGTGACAATAGAAAAGTGTAAAAGTGGTTTTAAACTTTGTTTAAAATGAAAGGAATTCAAGTATACCTAGGTTACTCTAAATGATTCTCTTTGAATTGTATATGTAGGAATTAGCTTGTTGATTGTTATTACAGGTCTTAAACCATGATTTTAATCATGTGGGAATGTCCTAAAAATAGGGCAGGTGCTATCCAAATATTTTTAGAACCAAATGGTACCATTTGGAAGCAAATGGACTAGTTTTTATGAAAGTAGATGACATTTTGGTTCATTTTGTGATTAGGGTCCCTTCTTTTGTAAAAGCTATGATTCAGTCTTGTACTTGTTTTCTTTAATCATTTTACATTGTAGTAATAATGTTAGTAATAAAATTGATATTAGGTCTTCCACACACCTTGCCACAGAGGATACTGATCCTTTTCACTATCTTTTCTACCAGATACAAGGTAAGTGAAGATTTATTTTAACTGCATCACAAGAATATTAGTAGATACAAGATACTTTCCTACATGCTTATGTGTATTATTTCAAGTATATGTTATTTATATGGTTATTGTTTTGTTTATGAAAGACATAAGCATAACATAATCATTTAAGCATGATTTTCAAAGAAGGGAAGTTTTTCCACGCATTGGATTTAAAGTAGTACCATTGTAATGATTTTACGAGATATGCTTTAAGTACATTATTTAGTCTGTTTGCATTGGGTAAGTATAGTTTGCACAGGCATCCTTCCCACATAGGTGGGCACGGCTTACCGATTGCCGGGACTGAGCATGGTACTATGAGATTTATTAGGTGCATTACCTAATCGGTCTGCGTTGGGTAGGTATGGTTCGCATTGGCCATGTGTTTCCTTCTCGCACAGGTGGGCACGGCCTACCGACTGCCGCGACTTTGTAGTGTACTCAAGGGCCCTATAAAGAAATGTTTTCTAAGAAAAGTGCATCAAAATGAAAAGTTATGAAAGAAAGAGTACAATAGGAATTTCAATAAAGTTTATGCATGAAATATATTCACGAGCATGCATGATCTTTACTTACTGAGCATTAGCTCATTTAGTTCCTGTGATGCAGATGATGAGATATATGATATAGAGAGTTGCTAGTTGGCTAGCACACTTTCTTGTCGCCATGATCATATAGATGTAGATGAGCTTGACTTGTGGGCGATATTTTCTTTGTATTTTGATATTTTGTGTGATGTAAATATTACTGCGGATAGCAAGATAAATAGATAAGGACTTTTTGTTGTACAGTTTGTAAAGACACTTTCAGAAAGTAATGCCACTCAGGTTCTTTTCTTTTAGAGTTTAAAAAGTTGTAATTGGCCCAAATTTTTTAGTAAAACTAAAGTTATGGTTTATAAAAGAGTAATGCTTCCTAGTTTGACCTACATAGTCATATAGTTAAGCTGGGGGGTGTAACATTTCTTCTCTGTACTACTCTTCTTTTTCTTTCTCTCTTTTTCTATATTTCTCACTTAGCTTAGCCACTATTCTCTTCCTTTCTTCTTGCAATAAATTTTTCTTTTTATATTAGAGTAGGTTAGGTACCCTAACACATGTGTTAACCAAGTAAAAGAGTGACGACTTTGCTTCATTTTCTTTTAGCTGGTATTTATTATTAGCTGTCATCACTATCTATGCATAGAAGATGCCAGCTAGAAAAAGAATCTATTACTTAGTATTGCTCTGGCGTGCTGCTGTAGCAAAGTTGATTCCAACTTTTACTTAATTTCACCTTTTCTTCTAAGATTCTACCATTTAAATTCTACAGAACTCAAGTCTAGGATTCAACAATTCCACTAAAAAGTAAAAAAATAAACTAGATATCAAGTAAATTAGATCTTAAACACAAGAAACAGTGAAGATCAAAATAAAGTAAAGATATCCACCTAAACTAGACAATTTATTCCTTTGAAACAACTATCCTAAGACTCAAGAACATACCAAATAACTCTATTTTTATACAGTTATCATAATGCCACTCATTTGAATATTCAAAGAGGAGTCTTTCTACAATGAATGTGAGATACCAAGGTGATCCAAGACCAACGGTTTAATTAAGGATTTAACCCATACCAATGCTACTGACACTTCTAACATGGTGGAAATCTAAACAATCAAAACAAACAAAATAATCAACAGACTGTTGGATTTTAAAACGATTTTTGCAGTAAAAGTTTGGCCCAGGAATATTCAAAAGTTTTCTCAAAACAATTGACTATATGAGTGCATAGTATTAATTCATAGTAAATAAAAAACATATAAAGAGAATAGATCTAATATCTCTTGTAGCCTATCAGATGATTCTAGCTTTTCTTTCTTCTAAACTACGATTTCTAATTAAAGCCTCAAGCACAACTTGATGAATATGTGGGGCATTGTATACAATTTCTTAAACTAACACTTTAGGCACTTGCAATATTCTAAATATGTGAGATTGCAAGAGTTTGTTTAATAGAGAATAAGTTAGTTCTATAGAGAATAGGAAGACTCTATTCTTTTTTTCTTTAAGTTATGAAGGTTCTATAGAAAAATAATGCATAGTATGTTCTGCTAAGGTTTTTTTTTTATATATATATATAAATATTTATATATTTTTTAAACTATTTAATAAATAATATTAATTAACATATATGTATATATATAAAAAAACTATTTGTTTTGTAAACAATAATTTTTTTTCTTCCAAAAACAAACGTGATTATATATGTATATATTTAAGTTAATAATTAATATGTATATATAACCTAGCCGAAAACTCTTTCACTTTCAGTCAGTTTCCTAATTTCTGTTTATCTAATTATCTAATAATTAGATATTTTTAAATTCAAAATTTAAACAAATTAGGAAACTTATCTCTCAATAAATTGAAATTAATTAATTAATTATTAATAATTATTAATTATTGTAGACAAATAATTTATCTACTCAAAGTGTGCAGTAACAAAAATAATATAATATCTAGTATAATATTTGTAAGAGGTGGAATTGGGAACCTATCAACTTATAAATCTAGCTCCAATAAATTATGATAATTAATTAAACTCTTTAATGAATTTGTCTAATTTATTAATTGCAGTATTATTCTACTAAAATTCTAAAATTGAACTCTTGAAGTTATAGAATTAATTTACTCAAAAAACAATGAGTAGTCCATCGATTTAATCATTATATGCAATTCAATCCTCCAAATACAATTCATAATTAGAGCTAGGTCATGTTCTGTTTACCTCTCCAATTATATCTTTATCCTTGTATACGATTGATTTCCCAATGAATAATTAATTTATAAATCTATTATAAATTGAGTACTTAAATTATTCAAATCCTGAATCAAGACACAAGGGAGTCATCTTTCTAGCTTCCTAAAGGAAGGAATGAATTCTATATCTGTAAGCTACATTCCTAGCTATTCATCTTATCATGCTCCCAAAATACAAGTATTACAGTTTGTTTAGGAAACAAACCTTTAACAAGTATATTAAAGAATATAATGTTATGAATAGGAGTTTATAACTATTCAAGATTAAGATTGATTTACATATGATCATCTATTAACATTATTTCTATATAATTGAATTATACAAAGTACCTCTATTATGATGGTAGCACATTAAGATTAAGATTAAGATTGAGATTGATTAACAGAATTTATGTGAGTTTCAAATTATGTCTAGTCTAGTTCTATATAATTGAATTATACAAAGTACCTCTATTGTGATGGTAGCACATCAATAATCTGGATAAGACTATTACATTCTCAATGTTAATAGACTGTACTAATAATATTTAATTAAGGATCTCACACTTTAATTAATTATTACGGACCATGTTTAGTTTATTATCCATAAATTTAATCCTCACGTATATAACAATTACATACTAAATTTGTAGTCACATAAATAAACTAGGGATTTTTTGATATTTAAAGATGTACACATTATGTACAAATTCAAATAGAAAAATGTCATTTTACTAATTCAGTAAATATCTAAAATTACATACTTTTGGAGTATAAACCTCAACACAAACTACCTAGCCTCAGGTCTCACCTACTGCTAATCCTGGTCTAGCAACTATACAAACAATTGAGCAACATTAAGTATGCTTGCAGAATGAAATTACTAACATTCAACAAGTGACTACTGCTATGAACCAATCCTGGTCTAGCAACTATTGGAGCGGTTTTCACCAACTGGCCACGTGTCTCTGAACTACCGGTGTTGTATCCTCTAACTGTCCACGTGTCCATGCTATCCCAAAGAGCTTTTGACTTCA
>JXTB01000078.1:1037111-1096651 GCA_002914805.1 Parasponia andersonii
ATATTTAACCCTGAGATTGAGTAGCAAAGATTCGGTTTTTCTCTATATCTGTATGAGTATATCTTTGTTTCTTACTTGTAAACTTTTAAATATTTCTTTTTGTATGTGTACATGCCTCCCTTTTAGGGACGCATGGCTCATCTATATATAGTCTTGAAATTATGAACCGTTTGGTTCTCAATCTCAGGACCGAGTACCTTTTTCATCAAGACTTTCTCCAGAGTGGTGTGGAGTTTTTAATCTATTGTAGTTCTTGGTTCTTATCATCCTGGGTAATGGATCAAGACTCAACATTCTTCCAACTTGATGTTCTTGGGTTCGAATTCCTTAGTTAGTACTGGGATTCGTCATGATTGTTGGTAGGGTTCATATCATTTGGTATCAGAGCTTAGGTTTCAAGGCAAGTTTGAATTATACTTTACTTTCTTTATTGTTCCATTGATTCTTGAATTAGGGTTACAAAAAAAAATACTAACTAGCCAAAATTTTGTGAATTAAGGACACCAAGTTTCTCAATCTGATCAAACTCTTTATTCTTAGTCGATATTTTATGAAGTAAGGATACCAAGTTTCCCAATCTGATCAAACTCTTTGTTCTTGGCCAAATTTTTGTGAATTAAGGATACCAAGTTTCCTAATCTAATCAAACTCTTAGTTCTTGGTCGAAATTTTGTGAATTAAGGACACCATGTTTCCCAATCTGATTAAACTCTTTGTTCTTGGCTGAAATTATTGTTTTAGGGGCATTAGAATTATTTGATTTCCTAATCTGAGCCAACTAGGATTTCTTTGCTTTTGCTTAGTGTCCAAGTTATTGAGGTTATACTAGGGAGGCTGAATCCTATCTTGATTAAGCCATTCAAGTTTTGTGTTCTCAATATCCTAGTCTGATTCAAAGTGTTTGTTTCTGGTTTCTAGTAGAAAAAAAAAAGGAAAAAAAAAAGAAAGAAAGGGGACACAGATCCTGAAAAAAAAATTGTGAGAAAATTGTGTGAATTTTGAGGTATTGCTGAAACTAAAGAATTCTTATTACTCATATTTCTTGCATCAGTTTCTTGAGAATTGCTTGTGAGTATTATGATTTGATATGGTTATTTTTCATATTTAATTGCTACTGGAGTATTCTTGAATCTGATCAAGAGTGAAAAAAAAAACATAACGAGCAGAAAAAGGCAAAAGTGGTGAGAACATAAGAGGGTAAAAGCCATTGAGTGCCAAACACGAGTTAGTGAATCTTTCTGAGTGAAGCATGTGAGGAAAGAGTGCTTGTGAGGTCCTAACCTTATTTTTGTAGATTTCAATATATCATGAACTCAGGAAGGTAACTTAACCGAAGAGGTACAACAACCAACTATTCCGAACTTACAATTAGAAGCATTGTTAGGGGAGATAAGAAGAATGATGAGAACTGAATTAGAACCAATTCGTGAGAAAATTGATAGGTTGGAAGGAGAAACACTCGTGGGATAGACTCAAAATGCTCCCATTAGGCAACCACCTAGGAGAGTGCAACTAGAGGAGCAATGGGGTGATGATGAAGATGTAGAGGAATGGGAGGAGATGGATGAACCAACAATAAATAAGGGCAGGTTTAGGCCTGGTTATGGGAATAGAGAAGCTAGGATGGGTAGATCTAGGAGAGATAATGACTTGGGAGGCATTAAAGTAAAGATACCATCCTTCCAAGGTAGAAAAGATCTTGAAGCTTATCTAGAATGGGAGAAGAGAATGGAGATTATCTTCGATTGCGACCACTATTTTAAGATTAAAAAGGTAAAGCTTGCTGCAATTGAATTCAATGATTATGCTATTGTTTGGTGGGATCAATTGTCGAAGGAAAGAAGGAGAAATCTAGAATGACCTGTTGAGATGTGGGATGAAATGAAAACAATCATGAGAAGACGTTTCATTCCAAGCTACTACCATCGGGAGCTATACAATAAGTTACAGCGTCTAACTCAAGGATCCAAGAGTGTAGATGATTACTATAAAGAGATGGAGGTTGCTATGATCTGAGTAAATGTAGAGGAGGACAGAGAAGCTACCATGGCTAGGTTCTTGCATGGTTTAAATAGAGAGATAGCAGACGTTGTAGAGATGCAACATTATGTAGAGTTGACAGATATGGTGCATCAAGCTATCAGAGTTGAGCAATAATTGAACGGAGGAACTTTCCTAGGAGGGGGCCAACTCAGCTCCTACAAACTCATGGAGACCAGCCCCTAAACGGGACGAATTTCCATCAGCTAAGCTTAAGTTCGAGTCTTCTAAGGATGGAAAACAAGTTGTGGTACCGAAACAAGGTAACACTGAATCTACCACTTCTAGAAATCATGACATTAAGTGTTTTAAATGTCAAGGCAGGGGTCATATTGCTAGGCAATGTCCAAACAAAAGGGTGATGGTGATCAATGCTCAAGAGGAGATTGAGATGGACGATGAATGAGAAGATGAAGATGATGACATGCCACAACTTGAAGATGACTATGAAGGGTAGTGTGCTGTAGAAAGAGAATCATTAGTGGCGAGGTGAGCTCTTAGTGTGCAAATTAAGGAAAGAAACAACAACCAGCGAGAGAACATTTTTCATACTCGATGTTTTGTGAATACCAAAGTTTGTAGCGTCATAATTGATGGAAGGAGATTCACCAACATGGCTAGTACTGAATTAGTGGAGAAATTAGCATTACCTACTATAAAGCATCCACCCCTATACCGAATTTAGTGATAGAACATGCGGAGAAGTCAATGTGACAAAATAAGTATTGGTGGCATTTTCTATTGGCAAGTACAAAAATGAAGTGCTTTGTGATGTGGTGCCTATGCATGCATGTCATATTTTATTAGGGAGACCATGGCAGTACAATTGGCGAGTCACGTATGATGGTTTTATCAATAGGTACTCTTTTACTATTAAAAAGTTGCCAATATCACTTATGCCATTGACTCCAAAACAAGTCCTTGAAGACCAACTAAAGATGCAAAATGCGAGTGAAAGGAGAAAAGAGAAAGAGAGAGAGGCTGAAACTGAAAGAAAAGAAAAAAAGATGAGAGAAAAACATAAAAGCAAAACCATGAGCGAGGGTAAAAGAGAAAAAGAGACTAATGCAACCTTATTATGTGTAAGAGAGGAAAAATACAATTTTATTGCAAGAAAAAGTGAGATCAAAAGAGCTTTAGTTTTACAATAGCCCCTTATAGTACTCATGTACAAGGAGGCACTTTTATTGTTTCTCTTTTGCAGGAGTTTGAAGATGTATTTCCCAAAGAAATTTCTCATGGTTTACCTCGAATTCGTGGGAATGAATATCAGATTGATTTCATACCCAGTGCATCAATTCCAAACCAGCCTGCCTATAAGAGTAATCCTGAGGAGACAAAGGAACTTCAGAGGCAAGTAGGTGAATTGTTCGAGGGCCCCTCTGTGGTTCCGGTGCTATTAGTTCCTAAGAAGGATGGGACATGGAGGATGTGTGTTGATTGTCGAGCCATCAACAATATAACGGTAAAGTATCGCCTTCCTATTCCTAGATTAGATGATATGCTAGATGAATCGCATGGTTCTTATGGTTTTACAAAAATTGATCTTAAGAGTGGATATCATTAGTTGTTTGCTAATCTCAAGAAGTGCACATTTTGCATTGATAAGCTTGTGTTTCTTGGCTTTGTTGTTAGTATTAAGGGAATTAAGGTAGATGAGGAAAAGGTGAAAGTAATCCAAGTATGGCCAACACCTATAACAATCAGCAAAGTGAGGAGTTTCCACGGCCTAGCTAGTTTCTATAGATGGTTTATGCGTGAGCTTGGCCACCCCTCTTACTAAAGTCATTAAGAAGAATGTGTCGTTTAAGTGGGGGGAGGAATAAGACAAGGAATTTAATCTGATCAAAGAAAAGTTAACTAATGCACCTTTACTTATTTTATCTAACTTCGCTAGAACTTTTAAAATTGAGTATGATGCTTCAAGAATAGGTGTTGGAGCTGTCTTGATGCAAGAAGGCCATCCAGCTACATACTTTGGTGAAAAATTGAGTAGGGCAGCTCTAAATTATCCCACTTATGATAAGGAGATGTACACTTTGGCAACGGCTTTGGAAAATTGGTAGCATTATCTATGGCCGAAGGAATTTTTGATTCACACTGATCATGAATCCTTGAATCATTTAAAGGGATAGCAAAAACTGAACAAATGCCATGCAAAGTGGGTAAAATTTATTAAAACATTTCCTTATGTGATCAAATACAGGCAAGGTAAAGAAAATATTGTGGTTGATGTATTGTCCTGAAGGTATGTCTTACTTTCTACTATTGATACAAAATTACTTGGCTTTGAATACATTAAGAATTTATATGCACAAGATTTTGATTTTGGTAATGTGTTCAATGCATGTGAAAAGGTAGCATCTGGTAAGTTCTATAGGCATGATGGATTTTTGTTTCGAGAGAATAAATTGTGTATGCCTATGTGTTCTTAGTGTGAATTACTTGTTAGTGGTGGTTTGATGGGCCATTTTGGTGTAGCTAAGACTTTAGGTGTTTTGTATGAACATTTCTTTTAGCCTTATATGAAACGTGATGTTGAAAGAATATATGAAAAGCGTATCACTTGTAAACGAGCTAAGTCTAAGTTGAAACCCCATGGTTTGTACACCCCTCTACCTATACCTAGTGAACCTTGGACTGATATTTCCATAGATTTTGTCTTGGGATTACCTAGGACTAAGAGAGGGAGAGATTCAATCTTTGTGGTGGTAGATAGGTTTTCTAAGATGGCACATTTCATTGCATGTCATAAAACCAATAATGCATCACATATAGCTGATTTATTCTTTAAAGAAATTGTTTGGTTGGATGGCATGCCTAGGACCATTGTTTCTGATAGAGATGCTAAGTTCTTAAGTTACTTTTGGAAGACTTTGTGGGGAAAGTTGTGAACCAAGTTATTGTTTTCTACTACTTGTCATCCACAAACTGATGGTCAAACTGAAGTAGTGAATAGGACTTTGTCTTCTTTATTACATGCTATCATTAAGAAGAACTTGAAAACATGGGAAGATTGTTTGCCACATGTTCAATTTGCTTACAATAGGAGTGTACATTCTGCAACAAAGTTTTCACCATTTGAATTTGTTTATAGATTTAATCCATTATCACCTTTGGATTTAACCTCTTTACCTTTGAGTGAACGTGTAAACTTAGATGGCAAGAAAAGAGCGGAATTGGTAAAATAGATTCAACAAGGGCATGGTTGAACATTGAAAAAAGGACCGAACAATATGTCCATCAAGCCAACAAGGGACGTAAAAGAGTAGCATTTGAGCCAGGAGATTGGGTCTGGGTGCACTTGAGGAAAGATCATTTTCTAGAGCAATGATGTTCAAAAATCCTTCCTCGAGGAGATGGACCATTTCGAGTGTTAGAACGCATAAATGATAATGCCTACAAACTAGAATTACCAGGTGAGTATGGTGTTAGTGCTAGTTTTAACGTTGCTGACTTATCTATTTTCGATGCAGGTGATGATTTGAGGGCATATCCTTTTCAAGAGGGGGAGAATGATACAAATGAAGTAACTACTCAACCGCACATGCAAGAAGAGTAGCATTCACATAGGCTTGGAGGAACTCAAAGGTAGCAGTCACGTGATCCATTAAGCTTGCCAAGTAGGCCGATCACAAAACTTAGACCCAAAAGACTCAAAGAGGCATTAAATGGGTTAATTCAACATATTGGAGAGATACCTAATGCATGGAGGCCTGATTTAAGCCCAAATCAGATCCAAGAGAGCCTAGTTACTATGAGTAAGATTCTAGAAGAGTCCAATTGAAGTCTACACATTTTTCTAAGTCTTTGGTGATCTTGGGTTCGAATTCCTTAGTTGATGCTAGGCTTCGTCACTAATATTGGCGGGGTTCATATCAAGTTGGCTTGAGTATTATGGATACGATCAGTCGTCTCCCACAGTGTGCTACATCATCTTTCATTATAAAAATAGTACATTCAACAAGTTGTTGATCGGTGCACATCAATAACTGAAAGACGTGTTCCAGTTCTTTGATCTAGCCTTCTATGATAAGTGATTCTGTGCATCCCTAAAAACTTTAAGGTTTCATCCTCCTGAATTACTCATAAATAGGGAATGTTACTCCACTAAGATGAGGAAGTTGAGCAGCTTGTGCATATGGTTGTTATTGTTAATGCTGTAAAACTTGGTTAACAGAATTTGTTATGAGCTGCACCAAATTATCCATATTTATTTACACATTCAAAATCTGATTCCTAACTAGATGTTGGGGCTGATTACCTTCTCCATCAACAGAGGCATTTCGTGGAATATTTTGTCGTAGCGTCATCTCTAAAAAGACAAATCTTACTAAAGTCTCATTCTAGAGTTCTAGATAAAAATAATAATAAACATGTTTGAAAAAATCATATATATAAAAAGAAACATAAATAATTCCATTTCATCATTTTCACTTACCTGTTGGCTGAAAGCGGGCTTCCCATGACATGAACATAATTTTACCCTTTTTTAAAAAAAAAGTCTACAAAATCAATTAAACTCATGCTCTGATACCAACTATAACATCTCCTAATGTAGGTATGCATTTAAGCTAAAAAATATTTAAGTTATGTATTCATCTTATATCATAAAATATGAAAAATCTAGTAATAATTTTTTTAAACAAACAAAAAAAAACTTAAAATGAAAAGCATTCTCTTATTAACCATTCGGAAACAAAACTTAATACTCAAAATAACCTATGAAATAAAAATACTTAATTTAATCCAAAAACCAAATACAAGAAAATAAAACTCAAAGTTGATTAAAAATGTCCAAATGCCATTTGGGATTCCACCGTATTCACTAGCTAACCTCTAATAATCTATTGCTCATCTGAAAAATTTAAAAGAGTGAAATGAGCTTGCGCCTAGTAAGTAAATCTCATGCATATAATAAATGTCGTGTTTTATGAATAATGCACATTAAGAATCATAATTAAACAATCCCTTTTTTGAAAAATGTCTTATTTGTAAACATTACCATTTCATTAAAAAAAAAATTATATTTGAGCTCAACATAGTGTAATGCCAATTCTATCAGAAGTGATAAGTCATAAACATGGTGTCATAACAAGCATATGATTTTGTAGCTATTCGAATCCTATATAGCTATTATACTACAATGGCTAGCATCGCAGTTTAAATATTCGTTCTTAACATGGTGACTATAGGTCATTCAGTCAGGTATACATACTCCTTTCAAGAGCTTAACACACTTAAATAAAAACATTCTTCTTTGAACAAATTTTTGATGCATAGCTACTTTAGAAATCATTCTTTGATAATTATAATCTACTATGCAATTTACGAAATACTTATGTATACTCATGTCATACTTAATATGCAAACTAATATAGTATAGCATATAATAACATATCATAATGATCCTAATAACATCACATAATAGCACATAAATTTACATATAAACACATAGAGTGAGATTTACTTACCTCAGGTCCTTAGAAAAACTTTGTAATGAAATACCACACAACCAGCCTTGTTGAAACCACATGCCTTTTCTTTATCCTTTTTTTATTTATTTATGAAAAATATTTATTATAAAAAATATTAACACATACTATCATTGCTCTTAAGAAACATATTTTATATATCTGAAAATATCCATAACATAAAATAATATATTAATTTTCCTAACAAAACCAAATCTGTAAACGTTTAGCAGACTAGGCATAAGCTGTAAACGTTCAACAGACTAGGCATACTTAAATAATTTTAGATTCTATTATATAATTCTGTTTATTCTAAAAATTTTCAAAGCTCATTAAAAGATATAAAAAAAAAAAAGATCCATAAAAATTATCAAAATTTATGAAAAAGATTTAGTACATTTTTCATAATTTTGTAGATTTTTTAAAATCAAAATTATCTGAAACATGATATAATTATTTTTAACACAATATAAAACATACACAAAAATTCTATATTCCAAAATAGATCATTAAATAGTACTTTAAATTCATACAATTCTATATCAAAATTCATGTTAGCACCAAAATCAGTAAAACAATAAAGATTATAAAAATCATATTCAATTTTAGAAATTTTAAAAAATTATGACAATATTTTGGGAATCTATTCACACATGTATAAACTTCCAATAAAAATTTCAAGTCAAAAAAATTTCAATAGTATAGTATTTGAATACTAACAAATGGGAACATCAAATTTATCAGATTCATTGATATTTAGGACAATATAAGTAAGAAAATTTAATAACAAATAAAAATAAACTCTTCTGATCTTTTAAATTTTCATAATATAATGTAACATATAAATAAACCAGGTCTTAAAATTTCACCTTAAATACAAATCGTTTACCTTCTGAAATTATAGAACAAATTCGAGCGAGTTTGTCTATCACGATTTCTTAAGTATTTAAATAATATAAAAATTATAACATTAAGATACAAATGTAAAATTTAAAAGAATCATGTAGACATATAACATAATATCTCACAAAAATTTCAGGTTCTAAAAAAGTTCTATACCTAGATATCATAGATTGAATTCTGATCTAACAATAGTAAAAACAATAAACTAAGAGAAGAGAGTATTTTTAAATGTATACTTTATTCTTGAAAATTGAAGAAAACTAAACAAAAACTCTTAAAATTACAAATACTCTTAGCAACTATGAGAAAAAGAGAGGTAGAGAGAAATTTAGTAGGAGGCTAAATTGTATTTTCGAGAAAGAGCATAAAATATATTAGTTTTTGTCTTAGGGTTTTTTTAAATCGTTCAATGTCTTTTTAATTACCATAAACGTATAACCTAATATTATATTTATAAAGTTATGGGAAACTTTATGTTTCCCTTTTGTAACTTAAATCAGATTTCTTTTTCTTTTTTTTTTTTATAATAAATATATACTAAATATCTCCGTAAACAAGTAACATAATAAAATAAAATCTATATATTAATACATATATAAAAACAAATTTATGGAATTAAAACTTCACGCACAAGATAGTTATTTACAATAACAATAATAATGATGATACTAATAGTAATATTAATAATAAAAATAGACATACTTATTCGTATATACAATGTGAGCTTATTCAAAACTTAGGTATATAGATATAAGTTTGTTATCAAATTATTTAGACTTTAAATATGGATTTAAACAACAATAATTATTAGAATAATCTACTTAACTCAATAATAGACACAAATTAATTACATTTTTATAACAATCGCATATGAATAAAAATGCATTAAAAAATATTTCTCATTAGGCACATAGTCCAACCTAGTTTTCATGTACGTATTCCACTGCAACCGTATTCACAAAAATTTATTAGTGCATAACCATTTCACTTATTATAACCGTAACTTTAAAAACACATTAAAAAAAACAAAAATCATATTATAGGACAGACTTGATATTAGAGAGTTGTTGAATGGTTTTTAGTTTTATTTTGTAAAATAATATACTATGAATTAGTATATTATATATTTACGATCAACACTTGCCTTTTCGGTTAAATATTTAGGAAAAGTTGTTGTAATCAATTTTTGTTCATAGTATGGTGATCAATTTTGGAAAAATTAGACCAAGCCATATGTGTTTTTTTTTTAAAAAAAGATAATTTTGTTAAACAATAGTACAAATATCTAAGCTCAAAAAATTCCAAAAAAGAATAGTGTAGAATGTTTTGAAATGTCAAGAAAAAGCAGGTAAAATTCATAGAATTGTGGAATTGAACCAAGGGTAATCTTATAATTTCAAATTTATGAAATGAATAATAAAAAATTGTTGAATGAATATAGAGCAGTTTAAGTCTAGGTGTATTTAGGGTTAAGTGTGAAGAATTTTCAAATAGAACGACTAAATTTGTAGCAACCCGACTTTTTTTTAAGACCGACATTTACGTATGTTCATATATTTTTTTTGGACATAAACTTGAACTTTGAAAAATCATGACAATTTTTTCATTTATATAATCTTCTCAAAACAGTTAACCAGTTAATCCAAACGTCACACTAAGAAATTTAGACAAATGATTGAAGAAAATATTATACTTTTTTTTTAAATTTAAGCAAAATTGTTAGGGTTTATCCCTAAAAGCTTGTATATTTTAGATATTTACTGAATTAATAAAATGACATTTTTCTATTTGAATTTGTGCATAATTGGTATGTCTTTAAATATTAGAAAATCCCTAGTTTATTTATATGACCACTAATTTAGTATATAAATATTATATATATGAGGATTAAATTTATGGATAATAAACTAAATATAGTCTGTAATAATTAATTAAAGTTTAGAATCTTTAATTAAATACTATTAGTATGATCCATTAACATTGATAATGTAATAGTCTTATCCAGATTATTGATGTGTTGACATCACAATGAAAGTACTTTATATAATTTGATTATATAGGACTGGACCAGATACGATTTGAATCTCACATAAATTCTGTTAACTATTGAGAGTTCAAATAATATTACTAGATGATCATATACAGATCAATCTTAATCCTGAGTAGTTATAGACTCCTATTTATAATATTATGTTCTTTGACATACTTGTTAAAGGTTTGTTTTTTAAACAGACCAAAATACTTGTACCTTGGGATCAAAATACTGAAACAATGGTTACACACTCAACTTGAAATACTAATATCCTCCCGTACGAGTTCTTGTTAGTAGAGTAGAGGACTAAATTAAATGGTATTTAGAAATATGGGACATGAGATATTTGTCTTATTTTCTAAATGAACTTGTTTTAGTTTGACTTGTTAATTGCATGACTTCCCGTAGGAGGCTTGTAATTAATGGAAAGTTGAATTACCTTGAATATTAGTGATAGTCCTAGGGATACTTCACTTGTATATTGTAGATTTTATTTTATATTATGTTAATTATTCAAAATATTTATTGCATGATATTTGCTATTATATGGATTAATTTATTTTCAGTCAAATAGATATGTCCTTGATTCATTTACCTACTGTACTCACACTCACATAACTTATATAGTTAGACTATATTGTCTGGATTAATGTAACCTAGATTTAGTACTTATGGCTGATAATTTATTAAGTTTTTACTCTTATATGTTTATCTACATTCACTGGTGACACTAGTGAAGAAAAATAAAGCATATATGTAGTGGGAGAATTCCTAGAAAATTCTGTTTGGGATATCTATACAATACTTGATTGGAAGGTAATAACAATTTATTATTCATTAACTTATTTTAGTGGATAACGTAATGAATCTCGGATAAGATTCAAGAATCATTAACCATGTTTGCATGTCTGTTGCAAAGGGTTCTATAGAAACTAAAGGATTTAGTGAAGGAAAGTTCACTAAGAGTAAGGACTTCAATAGCTATAGTGTCTATACATAAAATGAGAAATATTTAAATTCATATTTGATGAATTTATAAATTAGGACATTATAAATTATCAAGCATTGAAGAAAAATTTGATTTTTGTTTCATACTTGATGAAACGATATTATTCTGTTTGTCTCAATGACAAAGTTTCTATGTGAAACAATAATATTCTTACTTACACTAAATGACATTTTTATTGACCTAAATTATTCTCATTATATAATACTAATAATGATGAGATTAAGCATGATAAATCTATTCATAAGAAAGTGAGTAAGTACTAAGAATAAAATATATTTGTACTTTGGTTATATTAAACAAAATATGATCCAAAGATTGGTTAAGGATAGGCATCTAAATTTGTTAGAAGCCATTCACCAATCTGCAAATCTTATCTGGAAGGTAAAATGACTAAATGGTCCTTTGTTAGAAAAGACCTAAGAGTACAAGAATGTTTAAAAATAGTACATATTGTTGTCTGCGGGCCCTTGAGCAATCAAGTCTAATGAGGTTTTGAATATATCATTATGAATGATTATTCATAATTTATTATGTTTTCCTAATGTTACTACTAATTGAATTCTTTTGAAAAGTTCAAAGAATTGAAAGCGAAAACCAAAAAGCAATTAGGAAAAATATAAAGACTCATCGATTGGATCGAAGTATTGAATACCTCTATAAAGAATTCTTAGGAATATCTCACAGACAATAAATACTTTTGGCTATGATTAAGTTGTTGTTCAATTGTTCACTGTTACAATATCTTTTGGGATACATCTAAGTCAATACCTAAGACACCATTTTGAAATATGGAAAGGACATTAAGCTAGTTTATGTCATATCCATATTTGTGGCTGTCTAGCATACGTGCTGAAAGGGAAAATAACTAAGTTGGAATACCAATCTCAATTGTATTTGTTTATAGGAAACTCAAAAGAAATAGAAGGGTGTTACTTCTATAGTACTGAAGTAAGAAAGTATATGTTAGACCAAATGTCTCTTACTTGGAAGAAAACTATATGAAGTATTTAACCCCAAAGTAAGTTATTTCATGAGGAACTAACTGATGATATAATCAACCTGTCTATGAAAGATAGATTAGAGTAACACTTAAGAAGGATAAATCACTAGAAGATCAATATATATCAGACCCTCATTGTAGTGGGAGGATTGTGAGACAATCTGATAGATATTTAGAAGTAGGAGAGTCTTATAACCTAGAATCTGATTACTTTATCTACTAAGAGGAAATAGATGATGTTGATATAGATCTTGTTGATATAGATCTTTGGCAAAAGGGAATAGAATCCATCTTTTAGGTGTAAAATTAGTCTATTCAAGAAAAAAAGGAATAAATGGGAAAGTAAAAACTTTCAAGACTAGGTAGTTGCAAAAGGATTATATATAGAAGGAATATCTATTCTGTTGTTATGATCAAGTCTATTCATATACTCTTTTCCATAATCGTATCTCTTGAATATGAGATATAGTAAATAGACGTCAAGATAGCTTTCCTGAATAGCAATCTTAATAAATGTATATAAAAGATACAGCCAGAGAGATTCATTGAAAAAGGCCAAGAAAGTAAAGTTTGTAAAACTTTAGAGGTCTAATTTATAGACTTAAGCATTTGTCTAGAATTTATCAATTTAATCAATACATAGACAAATATTGTATCTATAAAAGATTCAGAGTAGCAAAGTAATTTTTCTAATTTATATATATTGATGATATACTAATCATTGGGAATAATATAGGATAACAATCATCAATAAAAATTTGGTTAGCACAATAGCATGATATTTATTATGCTATTAGAATAGTAAATTGTTATTAATCCAATCCAGAACCTAAACATAGAGTTATAGTCGAGTGTATCCTTAAGTATCTTCTGAGAAATAGGAACTATATGCTTGTCTATTCTAGAAAAAGATCTAACATATGTGAGATATATTAATTCTGATGCTCTATCTGAAAATATACTCCAGAGGATCAACCTTTTATTATGTGTTAACCCCAATAATGAGACGTTATAGTGAGTAAGATAGCCTTAGCAGAAGAACCTTACTGATTCGTTTACCAAATCTTTAATAATCAAAGTATTTGAGGATCACCTAGAAGGAATGGGACTGTGTGATATATCACATCTGCTTTAAAGGGCAAGTGGGAGATTGTTGGGAATATGCCCTAGAAAGCAGTATCTTTGTTTGGCATTTTAAACAATGTTTATTGGATTTAAGTGTTATCTATTTGTTATTAATAAATTCGATATTATGTCTCAATTATATACATGTGATGTTTATGTTTTCTATTATGCAAAAATATAAAAGTTTCCATGACTAATAATGAGTAATAAATAATTGTTCGTGTGAAGTGTTCATATGTGGGAGACTAAATTCTTTATTTCATTATGTCTAAATTAAATGTTCACATTCTGCAAATAAAGATAGAATACTTTATTTTGCCATAGAATGTAGTGTTTTCTATTTTAACGTGATTGATAAAGTCTCCAATCATCGAAGTGTCTGACTTCGGATAGAAACACTAGTGCGTTATAAGAAAGTTATAAGTGCATTGAACTGAACCAAGTGAAAATGGAATTTAATGTTAAGTGTCGTAACTCAATATTCTATCTTTCACTAATCTAGCATTATTACAAGATTACCTTAATCCTAGTGACTATCAGACTTGTTTTCATGAGTTTTATCTTTTTAACTTACTAAAGGACTAGTTCCGATTATATGGTTCGAACTCCGGTATCTTAGAAGATAAGATTTGTGAATTGACGAGAACGTCTTTCATGATTTGGACACCATGCATATAATGTCACTTTGAATTTTTTCAAGGACTTGGATAATAAAAAAACAGGCGCCGGGTATTCACTTTGTGAATTTGACTGTGCTTGTATGAGCAGTTACCAACACTGTAGTTGATTATTATCCATTAGATGAAAAATGACAACTCAAAGGTAAATATGTAGTAGAGGGGTAATACGGTAGTTTCAACTCATTAGTATGGCATTGCATCGGGATATGTTTGCAGATATAGTATATGCTAAATGGATCAAATTAATTATAGTATTAATTAACTTCACAGAAAATATATGACATTTAAGCTAAGAGTACAATATTGGGCCTATCGTGGAGTGCCCCAATATTAATAGACAAGACCCAATCATAATTAAGAGTTAATTACGATTATGGATAGTTGGCCCATTGGAGCTTAGACTATCTAGATCCATAATGTCCTTTGTCTAGCTCACACATAGCCCAATAACTAATTGAATGGTTCGTTGAGCCTAATAAGCCTATCAGGGTTTACATCTCTTTAAATATTTAAGAGAAAAGTTCTCCTAAGCCTCTCTAAGTGTTCTACATACCACTCATGCACAGTAACTGTACTTTTTCTTGTGACAAAGAGAAAAAGAGAGAGTGAGAGAGAATCGAGCTATCGCGGGAGAAATCCTATGTTCGTTCATGGCTGCCGAGGAAGAGATACCCATGGCCGTAGACGTGCAATCAAGGAGAAGGAAGAGTGTCTTCCAGATCATCCGCTCATCTCTCGTTGGGAATCAAAAAAGTGCCCACAGACCAAATCATTCAATAAGCTCCAAAGAATAGACAGGAAGGCTCAATGGTTGTGAAGCACTTCTAGGTTTTATCTAAACCAAGATCCATGAATTGATTTATATTAGATCAACGATCCTTTGTTTTTGTTTTATAAAATTTCAAGAAAATTTTAAAATACATATTCCGTTATGTTCTTGATTTGTTTATAAAACTGCAAAAAATCGTTTTCGGTAAAATCGTTTTTTGAAATTTATTTTTCGGAATTCCGGCAAATATAACCTAGCTCTAATTACGAATTGTCTATGGAAGATTGAACTACATGTATTAATTAAATCAATGGACTACTCGATATTTTTTGAGTAAATTAATTCTGTAATTTCAAGAATGCAATTCCAAATTTTTAGTGGAGTAATACTGGAATTAATAAATTAGACAAATTAATTAAAGAGTGTAATTAATTGTCATAATTTATTGGAACTTGAATTACAGGTCAATAGGTCCCAAATTTCATAACTTACAAATATTGTACTGGATATTATATTATTTCTGTTACTGCACACTCTGTCTAGATAAATAAATTATCTATATGTAATTAATAATTGTTATTAATTAATTAATTTTGAATTAATTAATTTAAATTTATGGAGAGATAAGTTTCCTAATTTGTTTAAATTTTGAATTTAAAATATCTAATTATCAGATAATTAGATAAATAGAAATTGGGAAACTAACTAAAAGTGAAACACTCTTTTTTGAAAGAGTAAATTATCTGCTAGTTTATATATATATATATATATATTAATTAGATCATACATATATAATTATGTTTTCTTTGAAAAAAAAATTAAGGTAACATTTTTTTTAAGGTTATATATATATATATTGATTTGATTAATATATTAATTTAAATTATTAAATAGTTTAGAAAATATATATATATATATATAAAACCCTAGTAGAAAAAGAGAGATATACACTACGTATTATTTTCTACAGAGCCTCCATAAACTAGAGAGAAAAAGAAGAGAGCATTCATATTCTCTATAGAACAAACTCTTGCAATCTCATGTGTTGAGAAAATTGCAATGGCCTACAGTGTGAGTTTAAAAAATTGTACACAATGCCCACATGTTCATCTAGTTGTACTTGAGGCTTTGATTGGAAGATCGTGGTTTAGAAGACAGTAAAGTTAGAATCCGCTGATAGGCTATAAGAGGTATTAGATCTATCCTCTTTGTTTATTCCTATCTGCTATGAATTTATGCTATACACTTATATAGTCAATTGTTTTGAAAAAAAATTTTATTATTCCTGGGTCAATCTTCCACTGCGAAAGTCGTTTTAAATCCAACAAAAATATCAAATTTAATCATCTCAAATAATTTTATTCAAACAAAATATACTTTTAAAATTATCCATGTTGTAGGTGAGATTGTACTTATTTTAAGTCCGTAAAAAATGTTCTTCGTGCTTGCAGTGAAATACCACATACTTAACCTTGTTGCAACAATATGCCTCTTCTTTATCCTTTTTATTTATTATTCATGCATCAACATTCATTTTATATATCAACATATGCTATCATTGGTCATGTAAAACCTATTTTATGTGTTTGAAAACATCCACAACATAAATCTTAAATAATATTTCACATTAAAATTGTAGGATTTTGGTGCGTAATACATACATAAAGAATTCTACATTATAGGACATAATTATATTCATTCTAAAAATTTACAATAATCTATTTGAAATAAAAATAAATTTAAGGATTAAGGTTTAGAATTTAGAAACAATACCTATCATCATTTTTTTTCTAATTTAGAATTTATAACAAAATTGTTAAAATTGCGACTAAACAAAAATTATTGAATTTTTGGAAATATTTTATAAATCAAACTTAACATATTATAATTTATGTACAATATTTAGAAATTGTAAAATAGATCATTTCATAGCACTTTAATCACTTGTAATTATACCTTAGAATTTACTTCAGTATTTTGAAATATTAAAATATTGTGTATTCCAAAAATTATAATAAATCTTACAGACATCCAAAAATTATCTTAACATATATTCGAACTTGTATTTAAAATTTTAACCAAAAAGAAAATCGTTTGCCCGTTGAAATAATAGAACTAATTATATAAAATCTGTTTTACAGCTTTTCTAAACTAATCCCTAACTTGTGTTAAATAATTTTTATAAAATTACGGGAGCAGGGTATAAAAGTGAAATTTTTCAGAATTTAAGTACACATATCAAATACTTCTCATAAAAATTTCAGACCTCAATAAGGTTTCTAATTCTATTTATCATAAATTGAATTTGTACCTAAGTACGATAAAACATATAAATCTTAAAAGACTAAGAGTTCTAAGAATTACCTTTTTTTTTTTTTTCCTCTTGAAACTTGAAGAACTCTAAGAGGAAACTCTTGAAATCAAAATAGATGAATAGAAACTTTGAGAGAGAGATGGAAGAAAAAAATTGAAGGAACTTGATTGTGTTTACAAAAAAATACCCTATTTATAGACTAATTATGTACATAAAATAAAATTAAAATTTAATTCAAAAAATATTAATAATAATCACCATTTACCTAATTTTTTTTTAATTTGTTATCTTTTCATCATACAATTAAGTTAATTTTATTAACTTAACTATGCATCATCCACTTAAAAAAACAATTCATTATCTTATCATATTTACATTTAATATTTATAAAATCTACATAACGAATATACCATTCAAATAATTAATGTATGATTACATAACTTACCTAATTTTTGTTTTCTTTTCTAATGTAATTAATAAATTTCTTTTATTTTAATGATGATAATGTATAGATAAAATATGTTAATAGTCTTTTACATCATTTTCCATTCTTATAAGTGAATTGATGAATGTATATGTATATTATTAAAATATTTTAATGGCTACACCTTTAATTCCTCTTTTACTATTTATATATATATATATATATATATATATATATTACTTGTGACTATTTAACTTATCACTTGGGCTTAAAATACTTATTTCAGCTTAGACTCTCCTATTAACTATTGGGCCAAGATAAATGATATTGGGCTAAATGATTAAAACTCAATAATAATTATAAATAAGAATACTAACAATTTTAAATTTGGACTTTCCTATTACCTGTTGGGCTAATATAAATAATTATTGAACTCAAACAATTTAGAACCTAATAATAAACATAATTAACTAAGCCTACTTCTTATTAACAACAATAACCATATATGTTGTAAAATAATTTATATTTGAAATTAGGCTCATAGTTCAACTTGGCTTTCGTATGTGTATCTCATTGCAATATGTTCATGAAATTTATTAGTGTATAACTACAAACCTCTATGATCAAAGAAATTAAATATACATAATAAAATTTTAGATAAGAAAATGAATTATGATAAATTCATTCTTCAAAAGAATACACTAATATTAAAAGATTATGATAATTAATAATTATTAAACTAATTTTACAAATCTAGGGTTTTCTAGGGGTTTATAGGCTCCCCTACTTATGAAATTTTTATCCTCGAAAATTAGAATAGGTGTGAGTACTTTTTCTTCATCTCTTCTTCTAATTCCCATGTAGCTTCTTCGATTTTATAATTATGCTACTATTAACTAAGGGTGTTGTCTTGTTCTGAAGAGTTTTCTCTTCATGCACTAAAATTTTGACTAGTTTTTCTTCATAGGTTAAGCCTTCATGAATTTTGATGGGTTCATGATTTAGCACGTGTGAAGGGTTCAAGGCGTAGTTCTTCAACATCGATACATGAAAGACGTTGTGTACATTAGCCAACTCTGGTGATAGAGCCAGTCTATATGCTACTTTTCCTACTCGTTCGACGATCTCAAACGGTCCAACATACTTTGGACTCAATTTTCCCTTCTTCCCAAACCTCATATACCTTTTATTGGTACAACCTTAAGGAAAACTATATCTCCTACTTGAAATTCCAATGGTGTTCTCTGTTTGTCAACATAGCTTTTTTGTCGACTTTGGGTAGTTTCCATCCTTTTCTTGATTTTCGTTTTTGCTTCAGTGGTCTCCCTTATGAAGTCGGTGGTTTCTAAATACTTTTCTCTAGGTTCATACCAATGGATTTGAGATATACATCTCTTTCCATAAAATGCTTCATAAGGTGTTGCCTTTATAGAAGCCTGATGGCTGTTATTGTAAGAGAATTCTATTAATGGAAGCTTCTTATTCCAAGCTCCTTTAAAGTCTATCACACATGCCCTGCACATATCTTCTAAAGTTTGGATGGTTCTTTCTGACTACCCATCTATTTGTGAATGGAAAGCTGTACTAAGAAGTAGCTTTGCTCCTAAAACTTGTTGAACTTTCCTCACAAAAGTAGAAGTAAATTGACTATCGCGGTCGGAAATGATCGATCGTGGTATTCTATGTAGTCTGACTATCTCAGTTACCTATAATTCAGTTAACCTTTCTAATGAATAAGTGATTTTCATCGGTAGAAAATATGTTGATTTAGTCAATCGATCTACAATTACCCATATTGTGTTGTATCCTTCACGTGCTTTGGGTAATCCAACTACAAAATTCATAGCAACTTTCTCCCATTTTCACTCAGGAATTTCAATTGGTTATAACTTCTTAGTAGGTCTCTTATGTTCATCCTTGACTTTCTGACAAACACCTCTGCATGTACTTCACCATGTCATTTTTTATTCCATTCTACCAAAAGTACTCTTTGAGATCGTTATACATCTTGGTTGTACCAGGGTGGATAGAATAAGGGGTTTCATGTGCTTTGAAAAATATTTGATTCCTTATTTCTACATTGTTTGGTTTGTATAGTCTACCACTTAATTTGAGGATTCTATTAGGAGAGATATTGAACTCAGATTGTCTACCCTCCAAAATATCTTCTCTAATTCATACTAAGGCTAGATCGAGCTCCTGAGCTTCTTTCATGTTTGGTTTGAGAGTTAATGTAGACAATTTTTCTACTACTAACTCTAAATCGACATTGTTAATGTCCTCTTGTAAGGGCTTAGGTAAGGCTTTTATTGACATCAAGGTTGTAGTTATTTTCCTACTTAGTGCATCTACGACATTATTTGCCTTACTTGGATGAGATAAGATTTCACAATCATAATCCTTATCCAACTCTAGCCACTTACGCTACCTCATGCTCAACTCTTTTTAAGTAAATATGTATTTGAGGCTTTTATGATCGGTGTACATTCGACATTGAGTCCCGTACAAATAGTGTCACCAAAGCTTGAGAGCGAATACAACAGCATCTAGTTCTAGATCATAGGATGGATAATTCTTCTCATGCTCCTTGAGATGTCCAAAACCATAAGCCACGACTTTTCTATTTTTCATCAATATTGCTCCTAGTCCTAGCTTTGATGCATCACTAAAGATGTCAAACTCTCCTTTGTCTGAAAGGATGGAAAGGATAGGTTCACTCGTAAGTCTATTCTTCAGCTCTTGAAAGTTTTCTTTGTACTTCTCCATCTATTCATACTTTTTTCCTTTTTTCGTAAGGTTTGTGAGAGGTGCAGCAAGTTTTGAAAATCCTTCTACGAATCTTCGATAATAGCCTGCTAATCCCAAAAAGCTCCTTACTTCTGTCATAGTTTTGAGTGCTGACTAATTATTGATTGCCTCTATCTTTAAGAGGTCTACCGACACACCTTTGCTTGAAATGATATGTCCTAGGAACTGGACTTGGTCAAGCCAAAATTCGCACTTAGAGAATTTGGCATAAAGGCGAAGTTCCCTTAATTTCTGCAATGCAAGACTCAAATAATATTCTTGTTCTTCTTGAGACCTTGAATAAATCAAGATATTGTCAGTGAAGACTATGACAAACTTGCCCAAGTAATCCTTGAATTCTCGATTCATTAGATACATGAATACAGGGGCATTGGTCAAACTAAAAGATATTACTAAGAACTCATAATGTCCATACTGGATTCGAAAAGCAAACTTTGGAACATCACTTTCTTTAATTCTCAATTGATGGCAGTCGGATCGTAGATCGATCTTTGAGAAAATTATAACTCCCTTTAATTGATCGAACAAGTCATCTATCATTGGCAATAGATATTTGTTCTTTATATGACCTTCTTTAATTCCCTATAGTCGACTCACATTTTGAATATGCCGTCTTTTTTCTTTACGAATAGCACTAGTCGCTTCGGCGGTAGTCGTGACAAATCTTTGGGAAATACGTCGATGTATTCCTTCACAATTGTTATATCCTCTGGTCTCTTCTTTTCTTCTTTACTTTTGTCTAGAATATTAGCTAAATATCCAGACACCCATTATTCAACATTCTCCTTACTTGTATTGCTGAGATCAATATCCAAGGTTGCTTCATTGAATCTCCGTTATAAGTGAACTTTTCTGCTCCTAGAGGCTTGAATGTGATTTTATGACTTTAACATTTAATATTAGCAATATACCAACCTAAAAAGTCCATCCCTAGAATGACATCGTAATTCATCATTTCTAGGATGACTAGATCAATATAGAGTTCTCTAGTGGTTATAATTATCGGAACGTGTCTAATCCAATAGCTTGCAGTCAAGGTTGCTCCTAATGGTAGAGCTATGTTAAGGATTCTAGTCATTCTATCACTATCCTAAGCTATCTTTTTTGCAAACATAAGCGATACAAAACAATGTTTCGCACCATAATCAAATAAGATATATACATTTTGAGTGGCAATAGATTGCTGACCTATGATCACATTAGAAGTTCTTCCTCCACATCGTCCTTGGTGATAGCGTACACTTGTGCATTAATCTCTTGACCTTCTAACCTTCCTTGACCAATCTGAGATCTCTCAAGTTTGATCTATATGTTATGGATATGAGATCCATGTGGCCTAGGTATCATAGGCTAGTTCAACTAGTTCTATTTACTGTAGCGATTTTTGGCATAATATCCCTCTTTGCTCCCACACAACACTCCCCAGGGTGTTTCCTCCCATACTTAGGACATGGCAGAACATCAACCTTGGCCTTCTTTTGTGATTGAGGCTCTCCTTCCTGAATTTTTCTGATCATAAAAGTTATTCTTTCTCTTTTTTCCATTATAATAGTAATTGTCGCTCTGGTTTTTATTTTGGCCAAATTGGACACCATATCCTCTTTGATTGTTATTCTGATTCAGTTTAGCTTGTTCACGTTACTTCTTCTTTGCTTCGAAATATCTCTGTCGTTCTTGCCTGGCTTGGGTAAGGCGATACTCTTTCGAGACATTCTGCAACTGTAGTTGGTAGGTTGTCACCACTATGGATGACAATTGTCAATTTAGGGCGAAACATTTCAAGCATCCTCTTTACTTGTTCCTCTTCAGTGGGTACTAAAAAAGAACACAGTCGTGCTAGCTAGTCGAACTTCTGTATAGCCTAGTAAATATCATAGTCCCTTGTTTGATATGGATAAATTAATTTTGTTGGGCCCGTATTGCCATACGATTGTAGTATTTTTGGTTGAATTCGTGGATGAAATCGTTCCACAACATCTCCTTGACATTTCTTCTCTTTTTGACTATCTTCCACTAGTATCTTGCATCCTTCTTCAAAACATAGGAGACATATAATAATTTCTCCTGATCATTAAGGTTCATAAAGTCCAGAATAGTTTGAATTGATAACAACCATTCTTCGGTCACCAAAGGATCTATAGATCCTTTAAACTCAACTAGATGCATCTTTCTGAAGCATTTGTATAGTGGCTCTTGGTGAACCACTCGTTTGATCAGGAACAACAGGTTCTAGTTGTAATACTGGATCTCCCTCTTGAGGTTGCGATTCTTCAGTATCCACTTAGGTTTTAATGTTTACGTCATGTTGTTGCCTTAGTTGCTCGTGGAGGTTTCTCATCTCGCCTTCTTGTGCTTGGAGTCGTTGTTGCAAGTTAGCTACAAGGTTACTTAAGTCAGGTACTTCAGTAGCGTTTACTGGATTAAATCATAATCTTCCCCTTCCTCTAGTCATTTTGTGTTAATAAACTCCTATTCATTAACCCAGAGTATAACTTAATATTAATTACTAAATCTTGACTATTTACGTAAAGTATAACGCATCATATCTTTATTAATGAATTTATTCATAATTTACAAAGTCATAGAAACATAATTTATACTTTAAAAGTTTTAAACTATAATTAACTTCACTAATTGCTTATTCTCCTATATTATCATCAAAGGGTTCGCTTAGATCTTCTTCTGGGTCCCCTTTTGAATCTTCCACAGATTCTTCTCATCATTATCATTGCGTCCTAGCCCAGTGGATATAGTTCTCCCCGTATCGAATCGTTCGCACCCTCCTTTATTTTTCGTCCTCCTCAATAAAAATTTCAGCTATGAAGACGACTATTGCCATAAGAGTCTTAGTGTGGAAATCGAGATATGACTGAGGAAGTTAAGTCATTATTAAGTATGGTAACCCCCATGCATATACTACATTCAAAACTAATGATGGAATCATAGAAGCACTATGATCCAGTATTTCAGAGTAAAATGCATATTATACTTTTCTATTCCCTTGTTGAATCGATGTGTCCAAGTACTTATTTCCTTTGAGACGGCTATCTCTCCCTCCGACGGTCTCCATTGTCGAGAGGAGGACAAAGTTTCTTATATCAATTGTCGGGACGTATCCCTTAACGAGTTCTAAATCATATTGATGCGTTCTATTTCCCCAAAATATGTTGTGATTAGACGGCAGAACTCCTCCCAACCTATATTATTTGGGGAATATCTGAATACTTGCCACCATGCTCGAACATTATTTTGCAGTTACATAACAACAAGAATGGTCCATTCATACTCACGGATGTGACATGCCCACAACATTTGCTCTATTTTGTAAAGCCAATCACCAATGCTCCAAGCTTAGATTCTCCATTATAATATGATGTTGTTCTGCTCTAAAGGCAGCCACTGCTGCGGCTCTATAAATTTCTACTTGACCAATCTTCTAGTCCATCAGGACATCGATCATCAGGGCATTTATTTTACTCTCTAACACATACTTATAGTTAACTAATGTACTAAAAGGAAATTTATACTTACTTAAATTGACTAAATCATTGTAAAGTGATGCAAGATAGGATGGCAAAATAACTTCTCTGATACCAACTATAACAACCTGACTATTTTGTTTTTAAGACTGACATTTATGTATGTTCATAATTTTTTTTTAGACATAAACTTGGACTATGAAAATTCATGATAATTTTTTCATTTATATAATCTTCTCAAGATAGTTAACCAATTTATCCAAACATCAAACTAAGAAATTTAGAAAAACAATTCAAGAAAACATTATATTTTTTTTGAAGTTTAAATAATGCACAACTAAAAAGCCTTCCAGGTGAGGAGGGGGGTTACAAACGGAACTTTTAAATCCAAAGCTCTCCTTAGACGGGTTTAAGTTTTTTTCACAAAGCCCATTTAGTCTTACATTTATTCAAATCATAATATTAGATGCTAAAAAAATATTTATTTAAGAATGTTCAATTATTGAAAATTTGCTTCAAAATAATATATGATATTCTATAAAGGGATATTTAAATAAAATTAGACATATTATATATAGCAAATAATTACTTAATCTTAGAGTCACAATTAATCTTAAAATTAACATTTCATATTTAAATATATCATCTTGATCTTAACTTAAGGAAACATAAGACTTAATCTTACATATTTAAGTAAACTATATTGTTTAAAGTAAAGAAAATATATATGGAATTTATTTGGAGGTATCCCAAAGCTCGTACCTCGTATCCATCCCCGCCTCGATTTTAGTCAACTCATCATTCAAAATAAAGGTTGCTTACCTTTGATACCTACAACATAGACATTTACACTACGTGAGATTTTGCTCAGTAAGTACAATTCAACTCAAAAAATATTTCATACAAATAAAATTTATAGAAGTTCAATATTTGTGTTTTTATGTTATCTTGTAACTTATGTTTTATGAAGTAATCTTTTATCACATATACTATCTTAAAATCTTTTTTCTTTCTTATCGACCATTGTGTACGTACCAAGTGCGCATTTACCGACTGGAAATCAAGGGAGAGACCCTACTGAAACACCAATAGTCATAAACTTGATATATTTTCTTTGGGAATCTTCACCTAGTGGAGGTCGTTCTTATCTTCCCTTATGAACCCTCACCTAGCATAGGTTCGTGCGACACCTTTATATTCTTATCTTTTACTTAGTCTCCTTCTTAACATAAATGGTTGTATCATATTTTAAACCAAATCTTATATTTCATATTCTTGATACCCCTTTAATTGAAGTATATTTATTAAGTTATGAACAATATTGTAAAGGAAATTTATCTCATCTTATTATTATAGGAGGTATGTATTTTCGTAGGCACATATTCAAGCCAAACAAACATCTCTTGCATAGGCAAAATATCAAATTTAATCATCTCAAATACTTTTATTTCAAATAGAATATACCTTTAAAACTATCCATATTGTAGGTGAGATTGTACTTACCTTAAGTCTGTAGAAAATGTTCTTCCTGCTTTTAAAACTATCAATGAAATATCACACATTTAATCTTGTTGCAATCGTGTGCCTCTTTTTTATCCTTTTATTTATTATTCATGTATCAATTCATTTTATTTATCAATATATACTATCATTAGTCATGTGAAACCTATTTTACATGTTTAAAAACATCCATAACATAAACCTTAAAATAATATTTCACATTAAAATTGTAGGATTTTGGAGCATAATGCATACTTAAGAAATTCCATATCATAGAACATAATTCTATTCATTCTAAAAATTTACATGAATCTATTTGAAATAAAAATAAATCTAAAAATTAAAGTTTAGAATTTAGAAAAAATACCTATCACCATTTTTTTTCAATTTAGAATTTATAACCAAATTGTTAAAACTGCGACTAAACGAAAAATCATTGAATTTTTAGAAATATTTTATAAATCAAACAAACTCAAAATCTTACAAGCAAAATCATTATATATTATAATTTATGTACAATATTTGAAAATTCTAAAATAGATCATTTCATAGCATTTTAATCACTTAGAATTATACCTTAGAATTTATTTCAGCATTTTGAAATATTAAAATATTATGTATACCAAAAATTATAATAAATTTTATAGACATCCAAAAATTATGAAACTCTTTTAAAATAATCTTAACATATATATGAACTTGTATTTAAAATTGCAATCAAAAATAAAAACGTTTGCCCTTTCAAATCATAGAACCAATTCTATAAAATCTGTTTTACAACTTTTCTTAACTAGCGACTAACTTGTGTTAAATAATTTTTATAAAATTACAGGAGCAGGGTATAAAAGTAAAATTTTTTGGAATCTAAGTATACATATAGAAATACTTCTTATAAAAATTCCATACCTTAATAAGGTATCTAACTCTATTTATCATAAATTGAATTTGAACCTAAGTATAATAAAACATACAAATCTTGAAAGATTAAGAATTTTAAGAATTACCTATTTTTTTTCTCTTGAAACTTGAAGAACTCTAAGAGGAAACTCTTAAAATCAAAATGGATGAATAGAAACTTTGAGAGAGAGATGAAAGAAAATAATTGAAGGGATTTGATTGTGTTTACAAAGAAATACCCTATTTATTGGTTAATTATGTACATAAAATTTAATTAAAATTTAATTCAAACAAATATTAATAATAATTACCATTTACCTAAATTTTTTTAATTTGTTATCTTTTCATCATGCAATTAAATTAATTTTATTAATCTAACTATGCATCATCTTCTTAAAAAAAATAATGTATCATCTTATCATAGTTACATTTAATATTCATAAAATCTACATAATGGATATACCATTCAAATAATTAATGTATGATTACATAACTTGCCTAATTTTTGTTTTCTTTTCTAATGTAATTAATAAATTTCTTTTATTTTAATGGTGATAATGTATAGATAAAATATGTTAATGGTCTTTTACATCATTTTCCATTCTTATAAGTAAATTGATGAATATATATATATATATGTGCATATTATTAAAATATGTTAATGGTTACACCATTAATTCCTCTTTTATCATATATATATATATATATAATATATATATACATATATTACTTGTGACTATTTAACTTATTACTTGAGCTTGAAATACTTATTTCAGCTTGGGCTCTCCTATTACCTATTGGGCCAAGATAAATGATACTTGGCTAAAGGATTAAAACCCAATAATAATTACAAATAAGAATACTAATAATTTCAAATTTGGACTTTTCTGTTAGCTATTGGACCAAGAGAAATAATTATTGAACTCAAACAATTTAGGACCCAATAGTAAACATAATTAACTAAGCCTACTTCTTATTAACAACAATAACCATATATATTGTAGAATAATTTATATTTGAAATTAGGCCCATCGTTCAACTTGGCTTTCTTGTGTGTATCTCACTACAATATATTTACAAAATTCATTAGTGTAAAACTACTCAATTTCTATGATCAAAGAAATTAAATATATTAAATAAAATTTTAGACAAGAAAATAAATCATGATAAATTCATTCTTCAAGAGAATATACTAATATTAAAAGAACATGATAATTAATAATTATTAAACTAATTTTACAGGTCTAAGGTTTTCTAGGGGTTTACAAAATTTAAATTAATTAAAGGTGAAAATGAAAGAAGCTTTTAAAAACCGAGTCAAAGCACAATTTAAGAAAACGGTGCCTTATTGCTCAACTTTTGACATGTGGCACTATAGTTTTATAATTACTTTTAAAACCCTCCACTTCCTCATCTTTCTCCCTCAAGACCCCGAAACCTCTCTTTCTGCCTCTCATGGTTTCTCTCCCAAAAACCATCATTGGCATAAAATATGTGCCAGAGCTTCGAGTAGCCATCCCACGTCGCCTATCTCCACCCGGTATTGCACTGCCAATCGTCAGGAATACATGTGTGAAGACACAGCAAATCACGTCATCTTTTGTAATTCCGTCAGCATTCAACGTCAAGCACCACCCAAAGTCATATATGATTATATATGCTAAAGGTAACATATCTGTGATATTAAGCTTTGTATACTTGATGAAAACTTTTCATATCATTTTCATGACGCATATTATATTTTATACACAAAATAATTGTTTATAAGTTACTATTTTTAATAAAGAATCTTGTACCTTATGCCTTTTTTATTTTAAAGAGGGATGTCTATAAGCTTCCATGGTTTCCATTTGCTGGGCAATTACTTATTTAGCTCTTATGATGCAGATGATTAGAACTAGTAGTAGTGTCAGCTGAGCTGTTTCCACTCCAATGGTGTTCATATTTTAGTTTAGAATTAAAGAAAGATTTTTGAGAACCTTGTATATATTTTAATACTTACATGTATATAGTTGATCTTGTGGGAGTTATGAATAGTACTAAAACCACGTTTTGAATTGTACATAATGACTAATTTAAATTAATGAAGTCTTCTCCCAAGTACAAGAGTATCAAAGTAATAAATTAATCGATAAGACCGAGATCAATCCACAGGAAGATTAGTGAATAATATAAAATAATAAATATATATTACAAGAATAAAACTAATGGGAGAAAGTATGTTGTAGGATGATTATAATAGTATGAAACAAAGTGACAAAAATATAATGATATGAAATTGTAAACTGAAATACTTACTAAGATTAGGAGATCCACTCTTGGGTACATCAAATAAGTATAATCTAAGCTCTTTTATCACTCAATTGAAAGCCATATATAACGATAGTTCCAATCACAAGATTTATCATTAAAGGTCTATTATTAGTTATTTATGTGATTAGATTTATTTTCTTAATTACCTTCTTTGATAATGCCAATACTTGCAAATGTGGTCAAGCATTCAAAGTGCTACCATATGTCCACAATAAATCAAAATCTCATCTTATCATAACCGATACAAAAGGATTTAACTATTTATTGTACCAAAAGTTGACTACAATAAATTTAGACCCATCACTTAATAAGGAGGGTATTAAGATTGATTAAGAAAATTAAGTAACATATGTATAACAGTAATCAAAGGATATAAACAATGAGTTCCACCTAGAGTATAGATTATACCTATTTTTCTCCCAAGAGATTCACATTTTCATCTTATCAACATACAAGATTAAGTAAACATGATGAAGAAGGACAACAAGCATGAAAGAAATATGAACATAGCTTTAAACAGAAAATTCTTACTATTTTGAAGGTAAAGAAATATTATAATAATATGAATAACAAGATGAGAATAGAAGAGATCTTAATCTGGAACCAAGATGCCTTCTAAGCCTAGCTCAAGCATCTACTTATAAGAAAACTTAGAGACACAAAGTTAAAATTTGTAGGCTAAGGATAAGTACAAGGTGGCACTTTATTTTGGCAGATTCATTCCCTCCTAAGATACATCTGGAACTCAATAAATTTGGACAAACAAGGTCCTATCAAAGAAGAGAAAATGAAGCTTTATCTCTTAAGAGTCGTATACCACCAAAATTGCATCTATCGTAGCCGTATTTCTTGACTTCGAGCAAAAGTGCAGAAGATAGATTTTACTAAGTCAAAATTAGTTACTGATCTTATCATCCAGAAAGATCCAATATTTTCATCTAGATTTCAGCCTCTTTAGAATTTTTTCAAAGAATAAATTATCTAGATCATTTTTTGTACGTACCCATAGCTTTAAGAATCACTCATTGGGATTATATTGAGGCCATAATAAGCCAAATATTGAAGTATATTGGGCTAAATGTAAATGTAGTCCAGCTTACAAGGTTGTCTATTTGAAACTCATTCCAAAATAATCCGATCAGATCTTATGAATTGAGTATCCAGTTGAGCATTGAGTCTAAAATCCATGGGTTCAAGAATTTTATCAATCTCACAATTGGTTTAGAATCTGTGCCCATTTTACGAAATTTGTGTAGAAATGAACATTTAGCGCAAATTAGGGGTAACTCTTGTTTATATGCATATGTCTACAAAAATGCTTTAAATTAGGGATTTAATAAAACTCTAAGTGTATAATGATGATATAATCCTATAATAAATATATACAATTAGATATTTATCACACGCCAACCAGCTTATTACTAGTCCCTAGTAATTGAAGCGTTATCACTTAGAAAAGATTGATAACATTTCCTTCCAAAGTAATCACCACTTTTAAGTATATATATATATATATATATATATATATATATATATATGACTGTAAAAATGAAATGATGATGCTGTGTGGTGGTGTAAACGTGAGGTTACAAACTGTGAGGGTGGAATATATGAGCCAAAAGATGAAATCTTCCCGCGAGAATAGAATAAAAGAACTATGATATTAATCAAAGTTACAATACATGTAGATAATGTCTTAATAGAGAGGAAGGAAGCAATAAAGCTTCGGCTGAACAGAAGAGAGAGGGAGCAATTCGGCTAAGAGAGTTAGAGAAAAGAGAAAATAATAGTATTAATGGAATAAATGCTCGAATGACTACAACAAATGATCTAAATGTTTTAGTCAACTGGGCTAACTTAGATGTTCCAAAACTTTTAGAATATGTGTATATTTAGGGGGTTAAATATTCAAGTTTTAGAATATGTGTATATTTAGGGGGTTAATATTCAAGTTTTAGTATTCTGTGAATTATGTATGTTTTTTTTCTTTATATTTGTAATAAGTTGTAATCATTAATTAAATCTCATTTTTTTTTTTAAAAAAAAAAAAAGCTTCATTTATATCAAATTTATGGTACAAATGGTAATAAGTGGGGATTTTTAATCCAACCCTTGTTAGCTAAGTTGTGTATATGTGTGTGAGGTGTTAAACTCTCATTGGTAAGTTTTCCTTGCTTGCCAAGACTATGTAGTGGTGCATTTTGATTGGAGGAGTTATTGTCTTCTATGCTAAGGATATTCTAGAAGACTAGAACCCATTGAGTTGGAAAACTCTTGTGAAGAAACTTTGCTTCTTGTCCAAGTGGATAAAGTGTCTTCATGGCCGTGGATAGTTTCATCTTGTAAACTAAGAAAATACAACGTGTCCAAGTGTAAAATCTTCTCCAGTGAAGCTTTGCCATATAATTCTTGTGCTTGCCATGTCATGGTGATAATTAGCTTGGTCATGGCTTTAACTAAAATATGTTAGGCACTGTGGGGCCCATTCCTAAATCATACACCACGTGTACGATTAAATGGCAAAACAGGTCACAAACAGGGCATACCGTCCGACATGTGTCGAGAGTGACTAGCTAAAGGCCACGCAAGTCGTACGTGGTACCACATCGGCCATTGGGCTGTCCGAGGTTAGGACCGAGCCCATCCCAGACCCTGGATGGACCCGGCCCATTCCGATTCTTACCTCGATAGCTGGGGGTCAGAAGTCCCAAGGGTTTTCCACCAGAGTACAATGGAAAGCAACTCACAGCTCCAAACCCAGACAAAGCATTTAATGCGAGCTCGAGTAGGTGTGCGCAGGGGGCAAGCCATCCTGACAGAACGGCGATTTATCCAAGTCTCACCCCTGACAGACTCGAGCCATAGGGGACGGCGGAAACTATACAACAGCAATGCAGGGGGGATCACGGTAATCTCGGCCCGTGACCTCTAGAGAAAGTCTTGATGAAAAAGGTACTCGAACCTGAGATTGAAAACCATGAGGTTTGCAATTTCAGGACTATACACAGATGAGCCATGCGTCCCCAAAAAAGAAGCATGTACGCATACAAAAAGAAATATTTAAAAGTTTACGAGCAAGAAACAAAGATATATTCATACAGATACAGAGAAAAACTGAATTTTTGCTACTCAATCTCAGGGGTAAATATCGTACTTAAGCATCGGAGAGTCTTTGCAGATAGCCACCCCCGCCTCTCCGACCCCTCCCGAAGCCGGGAGTATTTTGGGATAGCAAGGACACATGGACAGTTTGAAGATAGAATATCGGCAGTTCAGAGACACGTGGACAGCTGGTGAAAACCACTCCAACAGTTTGGCACCGTCTGCGGGAACAATTTTTTCTTTAAGTGCGAGAGGAAGAGTCGGAGTCTCACGATCGCACTCTCCCCAAACAAGCAGCCATATAGCATTGGAAGATGGCACCTTTAAGAATGACAACCAGAAGCACACATCCCGACGCTGGCGGAAATCCACCCAATGCCGAAAAAAGCTCCCAGGGAGCACAGCCTGGACTAGAGCAAAAGCTGGACCAGATGCTCGCTGCACTGGCAGAAGCAAGCCAGAAAGCAGAGATTACCCACGAGGCCATCATGGGCTTAAAAGATGAAGTCACAGAGGTGTACAGGGATAATGTTCGCCTCGAGGGGCTGCTGGCAAGTGAAGCCAAGAGCAAGCGAAGGGAAGATTTTGACGCATAAGTCCAACAAGAGACCAAGGGCTAACCGCCGAGGGAAATGCCCGCCCCAAGTTGATCACGAATGCAGGGAGAGCAACAAAGCCAGACAAGGTCGTTCCGAGCTGGAGCGGCGGTAGCCAGAAGACACCAAGAAAGCCTTGAAGGTTTGCTTCCCAACTGGAAGTAAGAAATGATGGCAGAGCTGAGTAAGAGGCTTGGGGCCTATCACAGCCATACCTCCGATGACCTGGCTGAGCAAACTGTGCGAGGGATCGACCGAACGGCCTTTGCCGATTGGATCTAGATGGAGCCCAAGCCGAGAGACTTCACTACTCCAACCTTCAGGCCGTTCGAAGGGAAAACTAACCCCCTCGATCACATATGTCATTTTCAGTAGAAGATGGCCTTCGAAACCAGGGACGAAGCTGTAACCTGTAAGGTCTTCTCCACAACTCTGGCGAGACCGGCACTATTATGGTTCAGATAGCTTCCAGAGAAATCCAAAAACGGGTTCGAAGATTTCTGCAAACTTTTCTTGAAGCAGTACGTGAGTGCCTGGAGGCAGCAGAAAATCATGCGAGACCTAGACCGGCTGTAACAAACTGTCAACGAGTCTCTGAAAGAATACTTGACATGTTTGCTAGAGGTGATGTCCCTAGTGCACAACGCCGATTCGGTCCAAGCCGCGAGCTCGTTCATTAGGGGCCTACAGCCAGGATCGATGCTGTCAGACCACCTGCTCTTGAACCTTCCATACGATATGGCAGACGTCCAGGCCAAATCAGAGGGGGTATTCAAGGTGTTTGAAAGTCGCCAGAAAACACCTAAGGCATCCGCCATGATAACAACAACGCCGGCACAAGCCCCAACCCTGTAAGGGGAAAAGAGGCCCGTGCCAGACCGAGAGCCGATTCTAAAACAGGAAGCCCCCACCCAGGGCAATCAAGAAGGCGGCAAGAGGAGGAAGGTGTCCTGTGACCCACTACCGAAGAACGAGCTCAACACATCGATCGACGTGATCTACCTCCAAAACAATGACAGGGGCATTTTCAAAGACCCGCCCAAATCCGACGTTCCTGAGCACATGAAAAATAGGAATAGGTACTGCCAATTTCACAAAGATCACGGACATGACACCATCAAATGCCGCAACCTCTACACGTAGGTCACGGTGGCAATTCATGCCGGCAAATTGAAGCAGTACGTAAAGACTGGCAGAATCCAGCCGCGGGAAGACGCCACTAGGCTCGAAAAAGGCAAGCAGACCCAGGCCTCTGGGTCAGGAGACCAGGCCCTAAGGATAGTGCCGACCATCGTGGGTAGATCCAAGCAGACCCAGGGTCAGGAAGAGAAGGAAAACTGCCAAAGAAAAACCGAGGAGAGGGTGAAGCGCCTGAGGGGGATGGGACATTCCGTTAACCATTTGAGGGTAGGTGAAAGTTGCGCCTCCACTGCCCCCATCGCCTTCACCCAGCAAGATTTGACCACAGTGTGCCTACCACACGATGACCCCCTGGTGATTAAGTTACAGATCGACTCCGCATAGGTCGGAAGGGTCCTGATCGACGGTGGAAGCAATGTCGATATCTTGTTCCTCAGCACGTTCGTGAACATGGGCCTGAATCGGAACGCGCTCAGACCGACCTGTCAGCTGCTATTTGCTTTCGATAGTACCAAGGTCAGCCCCTTGGGTGTTGTGACCTTGAAGGTCTGCACGGCGGAGAGATGCTTGGACGTGGACTTCGTCGTTATCGACTGCCCGTCCTCCTTCAACGTCATCATGGGGAGAGGATGGATCCACGCCATGCATGGAGTTGCCTCCACCCTCCACCAGGTCTTAAGATGTCAATCAAAGGATGGTACCTATACGATAAACATCAAAGGAGACCAGGCCTCTGCGAGGAAATGTTTTTCAGCAGCCCTGAAGGGACCCAGTGCGAGTATGAACGCCCCGATGGGGGACGAATAGTAATCAAAGGACCGCCTGCCAGCATACATGAAATGGATCGAGGAAGAGTCTGACGAACCAGAGTCTACGATTGAGGAGCTAGTGGCGGTCCCTTTGAAAGAGGTAGAGCCGACAAAGGTAATATTAGTCGGGGCCCTGTTGCCCGAAGAGGAAAAGAACGAGCTGTTGGGATTCCTGAGGCAGTACCAAGACGTCTTCGCTTGGTCCCATGACAACATGCCCAGGATTGACCCCGCTCATGCCTGTCACTGTTTGAACATAGATCCAAATTTCCCTTCGGTCAGGCAGAGACCCCGAAGGTTCACACCAGGGAAAAATAGGGCGATCAACAAGGAGGTAGAGATGCTGTTGGAAAACGGCCTAATCATGGAATGCGTATACCCGTCCTGGATCTCTAACCCGGTGGTAGTGAAGAAGAAGAACGGCGATGACTGAACTTATAAAGACTTTACCAACTTGAACAAGGCTTGCCCGAAGGATAGCTTTCCCCTGCCAAAGATCGACCAGATGGTAGACGCAACGACAGGATTCGACAGAATGAGTTTTTTGGATGCCTACTCGGGGTACAACCAGATCCACACAGCATATATCACAGAGCGAGGCCTATACTGTTACAGACGCATGCCGTTTGGTTTGAAGAATGCGGGGGCGACCTACCAGAGGCTCATGAACAAAATATTCACTGGACAGCTAGGAAAAACTATGGAAGTCTATATCGATGATATGGTCGTAAAAAGCAGAGAAGCTTCGGGTCATCTAGGACATTTGGATGAGTGTTTCCAGATTCTGAGGCAATATCNCGACCATCGTGGGTAGATCCAAGCAGACCCAGGGTCAGGAAGAGAAGGAAAACTGCCAAAGAAAAACCGAGGAGAGGGTGAAGCGCCTGAGGGGGATGGGACATTCCGTTAACCATTTGAGGGTAGGTGAAAGTTGCGCCTCCACTGCCCCCATCGCCTTCACCCAGTAAGATTTGACCACAGTGTGCCTACCACACGATGACCCCCTGGTGATTAAGTTACAGATCGACTCCGCATAGGTCGGAAGGGTCCTGATCGACGGTGGAAGCAATGTCGATATCTTGTTCCTCAGCACGTTCGTGAACATGGGCCTGAATCGGAACGCGCTCAGACCGACCTGTCAGCCGCTATTTGCTTTCGATAGTACCAAGGTCAGCCCTTTGGGTGTTGTGACCTTGAAGGTCTGCACGGCGGAGAGATGCTTGGACGTGGACTTCGTCGTTATCGACTGCCCGTCCTCCTTCAACGTCATCATGGGGAGAGGATGGATCCACGCCATGCATGGAGTTGCCTCCACCCTCCACCAGGTCTTAAGATGTCAATCAAAGGATGGTACCTATACGATAAACATCAAAGGAGACCAGGCCTCTGCGAGGAAATGTTTTTCAGCAGCCCTGAAGGGACCCAGTGCGAGTATGAACGCCCCGATGGGGGACGAATAGTAATCAAAGGACCGCCTGCCAGCATACATGAAATGGATCGAGGAAGAGTCTGACGAACCAGAGTCTACGATTGAGGAGCTAGTGGCGGTCCCTTTGAAAGAGGTAGAGCCGACAAAGGTAATATTAGTCGGGGCCCTGTTGCCCGAAGAGGAAAAGAACGAGCTGTTGGGATTCCTGAGGCAGTACCAAGACGTCTTCGCTTGGTCCCATGACAACATGCCCAGGATTGACCCCGCTCATGCCTGTCACTGTTTGAACATAGATCCAAATTTCCCTTCGGTCAGGCAGAGACCCCGAAGGTTCACACCAGGGAAAAATAGGGCGATCAACAAGGAGGTAGAGATGCTGTTGGAAAACGGCCTAATCATGGAATGCGTATACCCGTCCTGGATCTCTAACCCGGTGGTAGTGAAGAAGAAGAACGGCGATGACTGAACTTATAAAGACTTTACCAACTTGAACAAGGCTTGCCCGAAGGATAGCTTTCCCCTGCCAAAGATCGACCAGATGGTAGACGCAACGGCAGGATTCGACAGAATGAGTTTTTTGGATGCCTACTCGGGGTACAACCAGATCCACACAGCATATATCACAGAGCGAGGCCTATACTGTTACAGACGCATGCCGTTTGGTTTGAAGAATGCGGGGGCGACCTACCAGAGGCTCATGAACAAAATATTCACTGGACAGCTAGGAAAAACTATGGAAGTCTATATCGATGATATGGTCGTAAAAAGCAGAGAAGCTTCGGGTCATCTAGGACATTTGGATGAGTGTTTCCAGATTCTGAGGCAATATCAGATACGCCTGAACCCCAAGGAATGCGCGTTCGTGGTGTCCTCCGGCCAGTTCCTGGGGCACATCATAAGCAGAAGGGGTATCGAGGCTAACCCTACCCAGTTGTCCTCTATCGCAGACATGCAGAGACTCTCGACTATTTGGAAAGTCCAGCGCCTAGCCGGGAAGATAGCCGCCCTCAGCCGGTTCGTCTCCCAGATGTCTGACCGATGCAAGCCCATTTTCCAATGCATAAAGAGAAGCTCTACTGTTGCTTGGGGGGACGAGCAGGACAAGGCACTGATAGAACTCAAGCTGTACCTAAGTCACCCACCCATCCTGGCTTCCCCGATAGAGGGGGAGTGCCTGTATGCTTATTTAGCAGTGTTCAAAGTAGCGATTAGCACCGTAATATTCGTCAAGAAAGACAGCAAGCAGAAGCCGGTGTTTTATACAAGCCGCATGCTCCTGGACACCGAGACGCGATATAGTATAGTAAAGAAACTGGTCCTGGCTCTGGTCAACGCTAAGAGAGACTCAGGCAATACTTTGAAGCACACTTTGTTACCGTGTACACGAACTTCCCCATCCAGCAGATCTTGGCTAAACCAGACCTATCAGGGTGACTAACCAAGTGGGCCATCAAATTGGGGATATACGACATCGAGTATTTGCCCCGAGTAGCGAAGAAGGGGCAGGTCATAGCAGATTTCCTGGTGGAAATCAAATCTTTCGGTGAGCTGCACGATCCGCTTCAAACGTCTTAGCCTTGCCACCCTTTAGCCTTGACCCTCTATACCGACGGATCCACGAATGCCTCGGTGTCAGGTATCGGGATAGTCTTGCAGACCCTAATAGGACGCAGAGTAGAGAAAGCCTTGAGGCTTAGCTTCCAAGCCACGAACAATGAGGCAAAGTACGAGGCCCTGCTATAAGGCCTTGAACTGGCCCTGCATTTCGGAGTAGAGAGCATCACAGTAATGATCGACTCGCAGTTGGTCGTTGATCAGATCAGGGGAGACTTTGAAGTAAAAGAGCCGAGATTACATAGGTACTTTTCCAAAGTAATGGAGGCGAAAGCCCACTTTAGCAGCTTTAATATCGAACAGATTCCTCGAGAGATGAACCAAAAGGCCGATGAGCTAGCTAAGAGCACGTCAACTGGAGGAATGGGACACGCAGAGATTCTCCTGGAGCACAGGAATATAGAGGACCCCCTAGAGACCCCCGCATGTCATGTATTTGCAGGCGGCCCCACAGACGAAGGATGGATGAAACCCATCACCCAGTATTTGGCATTGGGGAACCTGCCTGCAGATCCCCAGGAAGTGAGGTCGATCAGACTGAAAGCTGCCAGATACTCAATGGTGGGAGAATAACTATATAGGAGATCGAAAATGGGGCCGATGCTACGGTGTGTAGGTCCTGTCAAAGAGTAGATACTGATGGAAGAAATCCATAAGGGAGTATGCGGCAACCACTCTGGCAGACGTAGCCTTGCCCACAAGCCTCTGATGGCCAGATACTTCTAGCCATACATGATGACAGAGGCGGCCTAATTCGTCAAAAAATGTGATAAGTGCAAGAGGTTCGCCCCCATAAAATGCCAACCCCCGGAGAATCTCCATTCAAACATAACGCCCTGGCCATTCGCCAAGTGGGGTTTGGACATCATCGGAGAGCTCCCCAGAAGTCCAAGGGGAAGAAGGTATGTCCTACTGGCCACAGATTATTTCACCAAATGGGTAGAGGCTAAGGCCTACGCGACCGTAAACAAAGCAGACATAATTAATTTCATTTGAAAAAATATAATCTGTCGATACGGGATTCCGAAAGAGATACACGCCGATCATGGCACACAGTTCCAAAATGCTAACCTCAAGGAGTTGTGCGAGCTGTATGATATAAGGCTCAGTTTCTCTTCCGTCAACTACCCTCAGGGGAATGGCTAAGCAGAGGCAACGAACAAAGCTAAATTCAGCAATATCAAAAAGAACTTGCAGGAGGCTAAAGGCAGGTGGTTAGAAGAGCTACTGGCTGTTGTGTGGGCCCATCAAACCACAAAGCAGAGGTCGACCAGAAGAACGCCATTCGCCATGGACTACGGATCAAAGACTGTGATCCCAACTGAGGTTTGCCTCCCGATCCTTCGCTCCGAAGTGGTAAGAGATGCCCCCTTAAATGAACGGCAGCTAAGCCACAACACAGACCTCTTGGAAGAAACGAGAAACATGGCCCTAGTCCACCTGACTTCATACCACCAGCAGGCTAGGTCCTACTATGCAAAGAAGGTTAGTGCTCGACAGTTCAACGTCGAGGATTGGGTCTTGAAAGTCAGAACGGGGAATTCCTCAAAACTGGACTCCAATTGGATTGGACCCTATGAGGTGATCAAAGCACTTGACAATGGTGCATATGTCCTGAAGGAACTCAAGACCAAAAAAGACTTGCCGAACACATGGAATGCTCAGCACTTAAAAAATTATCATGTTTGAAAACACGTGCATGTGATGTAAAACCCACGTGAATGCTTATATTATTGAAAAGCTTAAATCCAAAACAGGTTAAGTTCCTTTTTTTTGCCGCATAGATTTATCTTTTGGATTGCTATGGAAAAGGGGTCTGCCTACAGTGGCAGACCCCATGCACTATTCACGCAATCAAGGATCGTACTATGGGGATCACGTCACTTGTCGATGACCCGAGAAAATGTACGAAGAGGAAACAGTTGCGCAACCAAAAACTTGCCAGCAGACCTCGAAAAATGATCGTACTATAGGGATCACGTCGCTTGTCGACGACCCGAGAAAACGTACGAAGAGGAAAGAGTTGCGCAACCAAAAACTTGCCAGCAGACCTCAAAAAATGATCGTACTATGGGGATTACGTCGCTTGTCGACGACCCGAGAAAACGTACGAAGAGGAAAGAGCTGCATAACCGAAAACTTGCCAGCAAACCTCGAAAACTATCGTACTATGGGGATCACGTCGCTTGTCGACGACCCGAGAAAACGTACGAAGAAGAAAGAGCTGCGCAACCAAGAACCTACCAGCAGACCTTGAAAAATGATCGTACTATAAGGATCACGTCGCTTGTTGATGACCCGAGAAAACGTATGAAGAGGAAAGAGCTACGCAACCAAAAACTTGTCAGCAGACCTCGAAAAATGATCGTACTATGGGGATCACGTCGCTTGTCGATGACCCAAGAAAACATATGAAGAGGAAAGAGCTACGCAATCAAAAACTTGCCAGCAGACCTCGAAAAATGATCGTAGTATGGGGATCACGTCGCTTGTCAACGACCCGAGAAAATGTACGAAGAGGAAAGAGCTGTGCAACTGAAAACTTGCCAGCAGACCTCGAAAATGATCGTACTATGGGGATCACGTCGTTTGTCGACGGCCCGAGAAAACGTACGAAGAAGAAAGAGCTGCGCAACCAAGAACCTGCCAGCAGACCTCAAAAATGATCATACTATGGGGATCACATCGTGCAATAAAATCCTTGCCGATGGCCTGAGAAAATGTACGAAGAAGGAAGAGTCGTGCAGCGAAAGTTTGCGGCCTGCCCCAAAAGGAAAACATGGGTCAGGGTCTACATGTTGGAAGCGGACCCTCCCAGACAACATTTTAGTGGCACACAAAGCAAAGGTTGGAGAGGTCAGGGTCTACCCGTTGGAAGCAGACCCCATCCAGACGAAGTTTTAGCCGCATGCAAAGAAAAGGTTAAAGGGATCAGGGTCTACCCATTGGAAACAGACCCTCCCCAAACAACATTTTATTATGCACACACCAGGCACTAAGACAGAAGTTAAAATCGGGCCCTGTTTATTATTTCCAAAAAATACAAAGGGAATGATCGACGGGGACACGCACCCAAAAGTTCTATCTGCGAGAAGCGGGTCTTGGGCAGACTCGCAGAGACATGTCAGAGTGGTAGCGCCCAGTTTGCTCCCGATAAGAGCCGAGCCCGGGCCTCTTCCTGTACAGCGACGGATCTAGACAGTGATTAACCAGCCCCTAGAGCTGATTCCGAGCGCGGTCCCATTTGGGGTCGGAGAAGTCCAGCCACACGCGTAGGTCGAACTCTGCCAAGACAAGTCATAACAGAAGTTATATCTCCTTAAAACTGGATGGGCCAGAGCTAACATCCCTATTTCTAGAACTAACCTTGTCGATCGTAGCTCAAGGAGGACTTACTAATAACTCAAAATCATGTACGACCGATTCCAAACGGTTACAACAAGGGTCAACTTTACCTCGGACACGGTCAATAAAGAAAAAGAGAATAGACTAAGGAGAATTGCATTGTTCTTATTATTTATACAGACGGTTACAACAAGGGTCAACTTTACAAATGTACAAAATTAGGGACCCTAATTAACTCCGGCCAGGAGAGCGTAGCCAGTTCCGACGCTTGGACCAGCCCTGGTGGAGGGTGGTGTACCAGGGTCGAATTCGTCGCTGGATAAAATGACTGCACCAGACCCCTCACCAGTTAAGACCCCAAGACCAGGCTGACCGCCAGGGACTTCCAAAGTTTGATCTAGCGGACCAAAAATGGGGATAAGCTCTTTGGCAATAGAGGCAGATGTAGAGGGCCCATCCGTTTCTGTGGCAAGCATCTTCAGCATGTCAGCGGGGTACGCGATGTTGATCCTATCCCTAAGCTGCTGCATGTAGTACTTGACGGACTAGTGGTCTCTCTCGACGCCTTTCTGCTCATCAAACTGGTCTAGTGTTACCATTTCCGCGTGGCCTTCGAATTCCCTATACTCCCAGCTAGACCTGTAACTTTCCACAGAAAGGATATCCACCTGCCTCGGATACCTCGTTTTTAGTTTTTCTACGTCCGCTAGTCTATCCCTCAACACCGTCAGCCTCAGCTCTGCCTGCTGTTACGACAAGTCGACCAAAAGGGCGTTAATGTCAGCAAGGTCTTCGCCGTGCTTGCGAGACAACTCTACTTGAGCCCCCATCAATTTTACGTGGTCCTAGTAAAGATGTTGGCTTACCTCGTTCACCGGTGGAGTCTGCGTCGCAGAGAATGGGCCTCCAATTTGGCTCTGGCTTCAGCTTTCCTCACCTCTTTAGCATTATCAACGGCACTATCACGAGCGAGGAAGGCCAGCCCCATCTCCGCAATAACGCTCTGCAGCTCTTGCTCCTTGACCTTGAGCTCAGTTTTGGGCCAGTCTGACAGCCTCGGATTGAGCAAGCCCATCGGCCTCCGCTTTGGCTAGTCTCGTAGCTAGCTCCTCGTTGACCCTCTCGACACTCAGGGCATGAGCCATCACGCTACTGACCCTTGCCTCATCGAGGCTCCGATATAATCGAAGTTAGTCCTCAACTTTGCAAGGGCAGCCTCGCTGCGTTCGGCCAGGGCAGAGCGGGAGTTCAGCTCCTCGGTCAGGACCCTGACGCGAGAGGAATAGAAAGACCGGATGGCGACTAGCTGCAAGATAAATAAAAAAAGTCAGCATCTAACAAGTATGCTGAGAAGTATAGAGGCAACTAAATGAGCAAAACCTGCGCGAAGGTACGGATAGTGACGAGCTCGACGTTCTCCAAGGAGAGCGCCTCCAGGTCGGGTTCTATGGCTGGACTCTCTTTTTGGGCATTGTCCGCATCTGCAGAATGCGACTCCACCCTGCCAACCGTGAGGGCACCCTCTCCTTCGACTGGGCACGACCCCAAAGCAGCGGTGGCAGGGACAGAGGAAAGCTGGGCGCCACAGAGAGTGCCGTCAGCGATGGCGGGAGGTGGTGCATCCCCTCCTGACAGTCCGCTGTGCACGGACCTTCTGCTCGTCAGAAGGGTCAACGTGGCCCCATCATCATCACTGTCAGACGAGGGGGCAACCCTGCCCCTCTTCTCTGTCGGGTGCTCTTCTTCTTTAGATGAGCCGACCTCGTGGCGCCGTTTTATTGGGACCGGAGGATGGGAAGACAGTCGAGATTTCAACCTCGAAGCCCCCCTACTAAGCTCGGCGATCTCCACACCGAGGCAAGCAGCACCCGACCCCGTGCTCGTTTTTGAACCAGAGTCGGGAGTGGAAGAGGTTGGTGCAGCAGACCCCCCGGGCAGACTCAGGGGGATCCCTTTGCCATATACGGCCCGCATGGCCGACATTTCCCCGGACGGAGGTCCGCTTGCATCGGAGGAGGGGACCACGTGCACCTCATCCTCTGAAGACACCATGAGATGACGACCAGAGGTTGCCTTGGGGCGAGCCTTATGCCCAGCGGTACCCCCCTTGACGGGGGAGGAGTCTGCCGAGGGGCCCGTCTCAGAACCTGTAAAGAACAAGCAACATGGTTAGATCACAGCCATAACCCGATCGATGAAGCTCAAGGATGCAGAAATGAACCCACCTCTAGCCCTCTTAGGGGCGGCGGCTTCCTCCCTACGGAGCCTGACGCACTCTTCGGCCACGAACCTCACGGCCTCTTCGAGCTCGTGGCTAGTCGGCGCCACCAGGTCGTTAGAACCCGCCAGCTGGCTTCAAGACGTAACCTGACAACCCACCATGGCGATGCGATCGTGCTCGTCCCGGCAGAATCGGTTCAAGGTAGAGGCATCAAAACGGTTCCGTAGGTGCTTCGTGATCCAGAGGGAAGGGAAGGTATGAAACCATCCTGGGCATTATATTCATCACCTGGGGATTAAGGGCGGTCAAGATGTGTCAGCAGTCCCCAGGAGATCCGAAGATGACGATCCCTTCTAGGCCTTTGAGCTGCCCCACCGAGAAATGCGGCTCGAACTTGTTTTCTTCTGCAAAGGCTGCATAAGACAAAATGACGTGAGCAATAATAGACAAGGAGAATGCAGACCTGAAAATCACGACCTAACACTTACGCTGCAGGAAAACTGAGGGAATTTGGAAGTGCTCTCCATTCACCCAAGGGCAACACCACACCCCTCCAATGGCGTATAGCCTAGAGTGGGAGTCCCATTGCTTGTTCGACCTCGGCAAGCCCCAGAAAATGTGACGTCCCGGGAGCAGTTGAAGGTAAAAGGTGGGGTAGGAACTCTTTTTGGGGATAAGGGTAAGTTTTTAAGAATAAAAGACCACCTCTAGGTCAATATGCAGGTTATAAAGAACTGACAGGGCGGAGAGCCCCATCAGAATCATAACCCTGTTTGCATTTAACTACATCAGGTAGATCCCTGTCAAAACAAAGAACTGGTGGATCAGAGGAGGAAGAGGGAATCACAGCCATTCTAGATGTTTTCTTCTCCAAAATAATAGAACCTTCAGGGGCAGAGGGACGTAGACACCAATCCGCGGGGCCCTCGACCCTTTGTAGCGTGACTCCACCGGGGAGGCAGAGCTGTCTCCCCAGCGAATCCAACTCCGAGTCCACGATCTTGATTCGAGGCCATCGTTTTGGATACGATCGAAAGAGCAAAAGTCTCTAGAAAGGGGAGAAGTCGGAAACCCTAAGATTTTACAAGGCTAGAATAATTGAAGATTTTAGTAAAGTAGCAAATGAGCATAAATACGGCTTTTATAGAGGGGGAGCCGAAGAGTTTTTCTAGAAAAGGAGAGAGCAAGTGAGACCGAACCGTCGGAACTTCGAAATTTAAAAATATTTTGTGACATGGGATGGTGTGCCTCCGCGTCAGCAAGGGGGAGCCACATGTATCCCTCAAATTGGAAGAATGGAGAAACGATTTCCCCACTTGATGGATACGAATCCATCAAGTAGGGAAATGGGGGTAGTTGTGGGACCCATTCCTAAATCATACACTACGTGGACAATTAAGTGGCAGAACAGGTCACAAACAGGGCATACTGTCTGACATGTGTCGAGAGTGACTAGCTAAAGGCCACGCGAGTCGCACGTGGTACCACATCAGCCATTGGGCTGTCCGAGGTTAGGGCCGAGCCCATCCCAGACCCTGGATGGACTCGGCCCAATCTGATTCTTATCTCGACAGCTGGGGGTCGGAAGCCCTAAGGGTCTTCCACCAGAGTACAATGGAAAGCAACTCACAGCTCCAGACCCAAACAGAGCATTTAATGCGAGCTCGAGTTGGTGTGTGCAGGGGATAAGCCGTCCTGACAGGATAGCGATTTGTCCAAATCTTGCCCCTGATAGACTCGAGCCATAGGGGACGGCGGAAACTAGGCTACAGCGGTGCAGAGGGGATCACGGTAATCTCGGCCCGTGACCTCTGGAGAAAGTCTTGACAAAAAAGTACTCGGTTCTGAGATTGAGAACCAGGAGGTTCGCAATTTTCAGACTATACATATATGAGCCATGCGTCCCCAAAAAGGAAGCATGTACGCATACAAAAAGAAATATTAAAAGTTTACGAGCAAGAAACAAAAATATATTCATACAGATACAGAGAAAAACTGAATCTTTTCTACTCAATCTCAGGGGCAAATATCTTACTTAAGTTTCGGAGAGTCTTTGCAGGTGGCCACCCCCGCCTCTCTGACCCCTCCTGAAGCGGGGAGCATTTTGGGATAGCAAAGACACGTGGATAGTTAAAAGATACAACACCGGCAGTTCAGAGACACGTGGATAGCTGGTGAAAACCGCTCAAACAGGCACATAAATAATTAGAACTAAAGTATGTATTTTGGGTTAATCTAGAAATTAGACCAATACCCAAAACACTTGTAATTTAATTATTTATTCAAACCCAAAATGGTCAAATTTGCATAAAATGAACACTAATTTCATAATAATTTTACAATTCATCCCTTAATTTTTTTCAATTTAGTATTTTTTTATATGAAATTGATTTTACACTATTATCCCTCAAAAATATCTTTCGTTTTTTTTCATAGTATTTTTTTTCGGCCAATTACCGGATTCTTTTTTGGTCATAGCTGCTATTATAGGTAACACTCTCTAACAATTTTATCTTTTAGCAAGGAACCAAGTGACACAAGAGGGTGTGAGGACACTTGAGAATTTGCAGATTATTGATGGAGGTTTTGTCAACAATAAATTTAAAAAAAATTACGAGATGTGGCTTGTGTGAATAGGGTTATTAATCAAAGCAAATAAAGAGGCAAAGATTTTATAGTGGTTCAGCCCCAAAAAAGATGAGCTTACATCCACTGTTTTTCACTATTTTCTGGAGAATTACAAGAACTCAAAATTATAATGTATTGTCTAGAAAGAAGAAGAAAACACTCAAGATTCCCTCAACCTCTCCAGATTAGAAAAAATCCTCTCTCGCTCCCCCGAAGCATTGAACTCCCTTTATATAGATGAGGGTAACTCAATATTCCTAATTGTGAGAATGGGTAACTATACAATCGGGTAATACAATTTGAGTAACAATATAATTAGGTAATCACTTAAATTGGGTAACTGGTCGAACTAGAAAGAGAAATTTTTGTTTTTCTTTCCTTGTAGGTTACCCGTTTGACGAAGCATAGACTAGTCTCCTTTTCATTCTGGTCACACATAACGTATTCAGAGGAGGTCGCATATAACTTATGCGATGGAGGTCGCATGCATCCCTTTCGGATGAGGTCGCACTTAATCTTACTCATGCAACCTGACATAGGATTTTAGACCGCACAACAATTGCCCCCAAGCTCCATTAGTTCTTTAGGACAAAATAGTGCTTCCTTTTAATGTAAGTGAGTGCAAACTTAAAAATTGCGATGTCATGACCTAGACTTGAGATCCTTGAAGAGTCGAAGAGTCGCCAGATCTCAAATCTCACCTTTCTCAAGATTACACGCACCTTTTTCTGACAGATGAAAACATGTGTCACCTTTTCTACGAAAAATAGCAGATCTCGAGGAGACTCAAGGTTATCGATAATGCCAATTGTCGTCTTTAAACTGAATCGTTTCAAATTTTGAAAGATACTGATTTAATTTCGGAAAAAATCAAATCCCGTGTGAACTTCAGCCTTTAGATCTGAAAATCAAATACCTTGATCTACGGCTGTGATTTAGCGATGCTCGAGAAATAAATATCAGAAATCAATTCGCTTCTGCTTCTTCATTACAAACTCTCTCATTTTCCATCTTTCTAAAATCCCGAAGTATTTCAGAGCAAACCCTACAGCGCCATTTCGTTCTTCAGCTCGCACAATTCCAGTATCTTCTCCGACGGAGTTCAGACCATATCTCAATCCCTCCGATTTCGAAGAAAGGTTAGTACATTTCTTCTCTCCTATTGTTCTTCGTCTGTTCTCAGAAAAACTTAATTCAGTTTTAATTTCTAGGAATTGAAACACATCCCATATTCGGACGAACTGGAATGGGAATTTTTCAGATCCCCCTTTACCGGTTCATAGAATAGACTCTTTACTAGATAATGGTCAAAGATAAATTCGTGAAAAGAGTTTCTAGGGCCTGATACCCTATTTATTTATTTTTTGACAAACTGCTCGAGCAATTTTTATGAATCCGTAGACCAATTAGAAAAAATTCTATGAGCTTGCTTGTTAATACAATCCTAGGGTGAACCCCCAAAATTTACTAGCACATAGTGAAAAATCCTTGATGCTCGCATAGGATTAAACCCATCCGTATTTCTTTTCAGATGTCTAGTAGTGAGGATTTTAGGGAAGGAAATGCATTTTCAGGAGAATCTGAGAACTCCAGTGTTAGCTCCATAAACCTTGAATATTACCTTGAGTCAAGACCCGAAGTAGAGATAACAGGGGTCAGGAAAAATTGTCCTCGCATAGGCGACCTCCCTCAGGACCAGTGGCCTCGACATATCAGGGATGCCCCTGCCTTCGCATCAGGCTATCAATACGTAGAGGGGAATTGGTCATGTACCAATATAAGGACGAGCTGCACATCGAACAAGCTCAGCAAAATCATGTGCAACTATAAGATCGCCATCCCTCTTCGCCTACCCATGGAATTCAATCGACCTCACACACCACCACGCAGAATTACCTCATTTTCTGAAGCAGTTCTCAAGTGCAGTGTCCACCTCCCACTTCATCCATACATGAAATCAATTATCAACTACTATGGGGTCGTCCTTTTCTAACTGACTCCTAATACATATAGATATATGGTAGGTTTGTACATACTTTACCACAAATTAGGTTTAGACTCCCCCTCTCCTGAAGAGTTCGCTTGGTTTTACCAAGTGAAATCAAACCCGTCAGATCTTGGCTTCTTTTATGCAAGCAAATGGTCGAACCAGGCAATAAAAACAATATACGGGGTTCGCAACAACATGGAAAAATGGAAAAATCCATTTTTCCACTTTGACTATGCAGATAACGGCTTCTTTCAAAATCCTGGTAGGTAGTTTTTCAATTTATCGCCTTTTTCAGTGTTGTTATATTTATCCTGATCGCACTCGAATGTCATCATAAACAACAGGGAACGGCCCGGACTTTCCAGGGAACAAAATCAATGACCTTCCAATTGAGGAATTTAATTGGAAGGTATTGGAACTTCCAAGAACTTGGTCGCTTGCGGTCTGCTTCCAAAGGGAGCCGCGTTCCCTGACCCCCCCTCCGTTCATCCAGACCTTCGAGCTCAAAGAAAAAGAAGACAAGGAAACAGACGGATATATGTGCCTTGTCTTCCAGACTTAGGAAACAAAAAGCACCTGCTACCCCTCCAGCTTCGGAACCTTCTTCTCCAGAAACAGTGTCACCACCAGCTCCTCAACAAGAAGGTAATCATATATACATTTTCTAATTATCATTGTATTATATCATCTCGCTCACTAATATATCTGTACAGAGATGGTTATTGGTAGCAGCCTGCGAGCACCACCCTCCACTCTCGGGTCCATGGCAAAATCCAAGACACCCGAGGGCACTCCTCCGTCATCGAAAGGGAAAGAGAAGGTCGACAACTCCAAAACATGAAAAGTTGCCTTCGAGGACATCCCGGCAAGCTCCCTCCTCCACAGCCTCAGACAACGAGCCATTCTGAACCACCCAAAGAGGCTACCACCTCTTCGGAACCGATCCTAGTAGATAAGGATGAGGAGCTCTTCACGCTCCTCAATCAATTACCAGAGAAGGTTGGTATAAGCACAGCCTTTATTGATCGTTTCACTTCCGAGGAGGGCTGGGAGAGGATGAAGCGACGATCTGCCAAGGTCGCCTTTGGTTCTGCAATGAGGATGCTGGCCAATGTAAGTACCTTTTTATTCTCTCCTCAAATGTATTATTTCTTGGTATTAATGGTTATATTTTCAGATCGCGGCTGCTACTGTCCTGATGCATGACCCGGTCCTCGAATGCTTGGAAAAGGCCAAAAAAGTTGAAGAGATAACCCTAGCATTCGAGAACTCGGAGAAAGCTCGGGAGGAGGAGAAAAAAGCCTTTGACTTGGAGAGACAGTAGCTGCTTAAAGGCCTTGCCAAGGAGAACCTTGAGGAGAAAGTTAAAGAGCTTGAGATAACCATCTTCGAGCATCCGGATCGCATGAGGGAGGCGACAACAGAGGCAGTTCACAAAGCTATCGAAGAGTTCAAAGCGACTGAAGTCAAAGAACTTGAAGATAAAGCTAGTGACATCCCCTCGTCGACCATTATTTTTAACATCTTCTGCGAGCATCCAGACTTTGACTTCTCTATCCTTGGCGAGGACGTGGTCGAGCTTGTCCAAAGTTGGAGGGAGGATACTGCAAAAACTAGGGATGGCAGTGCGAGCACTTCCGTATAATAAACACTTGTATTATTTTTATTATTTTTTTAGAACAATGCGGGCTTGGTCCCCCTTCCTCTCTCTACCTATGTACGGGTGCAAAAATTCTTTTAATGAATATTATTTTTTTTTCTGTCAGACATTCCTGCAAAATAATGAAAACACAACACTAATTTTAACTAAGTAGTCAATCACTAAGTGACATCGGTACACTTTTTGTGATTTGATTCCAACTAACTTAAAACAAGTTTTAAGTGTTAGAATAGGTTAGGTCGCTTAAGAAAATAGCAAATACGAGTCATGCAAACTCAACTATTTTTCAAAAGTTCCATGGCAAAATAGGATATAGTAATATATCACATCGAACAATGAACGTTTGGCTTAGTTACTCTATTGTTCGAGAAGGGAAATTGCGTAATACGACATGCTAAGGCATGAAGCGAGGAGAAAATCCTAGGATTTTAAGGAATTTCAGATACTTCGACGATCTAAAACTCCGTCTCCTCTACATAGACATTTTGCATAGTCCATTAGAAAACAAGTAAGAGATAAAATTCTGATCCCACTGCCCTCCGAGTTTTATGGTGTCCGAAAACTGCCATAAAATTAAAAAAGATGAATCAAACGAAGTTAAAGTAATAGCCGAAGAAATATTATTCACGAACGACGTCGAATGACAAAATAACGAAGATACAATAAGCCGTTGAAAATACATGGAAGATAAACATGAAGATTTATTGATAATAACGACGAAGTTGTTCTGCATTCCAAGCATGTTCGATCTTTTGTCCACCAATGCAAGCTAGGTTGTATGTCCTAGGTCGAATGATATCATCAATAACAAAAGGCCCTTCCCAGGAAGGTCCAAATACACTAGTACCATGCTCTTTATTATTGGGTAGAACTCTTCGAAGGATAAGATCACCAACTTCAAAATATCTACTTTTGACTTTGGAGTTATAATGTCGAGCAGTGCATTGTTGATATGATGCAATTCGAAGTTGAGATTGTTCACACCTTTCTTCTAAAAAATCGAGTTCAATTCTTAGTAATACATCATTCTGATTTTGCTCATAAACAGATCGCCGTAGAGAGCCCGCACTAATTTCAACTGGGATCATTGCTTCATATCCATAAGCTAAAGAGAATGGACTCTCTCCAATAGTGGTTTGTTGAGTGGTGCGATAAGCCCATAACACTTCTGGAAGTACTTCTGGCCAAGCTCCTTTATGCTCCTCTAGCTTTGTCTTTATATTCTATTTAAGTATTTTGTTTATCGCTTCGACCTGCCCATTGGCTTGCAGATGAACAACAGTAGAGAAACTCTTCTTGATGCCCAAGTTGTTGCAGAAGTCACAGAACTCATCACAGTCGAATTGTGTCCCATTATCAAAAATTATAGTATACAGTATACCATAACGGCAGATTATAGATTTGTAAAAAAAATCTATCATCTTCTTTGCGGAAATGGTGCTCAAGGCCTCAGCTTCCATCCATTTTATAAAATAATCGACTGTGACCACCGCATACTTCAAACCACCTCGTGCTAATGGAAGCATCCCGATAATATCAATTCTCCAAATAGCAAATGGCCATGGACTAGTCATTGTAGTTAAAGGAACATGTGGTTTTCTAGGAATAGTCGCAAATCATTGACATTTATCACACCTCCTAGCAAATTCCAATGTATCCTTCTTCATAGTCGGCCAAAAATACCCTTGTCGAAGAATCTTGTTTGCAAGTGCTTGCCCCCCATAATGATTTTCACATATTCCTTCGTGAATTTCCCACATAATATAGCATGCTTTTTTATCATTGACACATAATAATAATGGCGAGCTAAAACTCCTTCGATAAAGCTTCTCATATGGATGATATAGTGGGCTGCCTTCATACGGAGTCGCTTTGCATCTTCTTTGCTCTCGGGAAGATCATCATTTTGTATATATTGCATTATAGGATCCATCCACGATGGTTTTTCGTCAACTGGCATAGTTACTTGGGGTTCAACCTCGATGCTTGGTGATACAAGAAATTCAACAGGAACAACCTTCAACAACTCTGCATCTTTCGTTGAAGCGAGCTTAGCAAGTGCATCCGCCCGGGTATTTTCAATGCAAGGAAGTAGCTGAATGTTATAAGCGGTGAATGTTAAGAACAATCATTGAACCTCCTACAAATAGGCCATCATTTTCTCTCCTCTTGCTTGGTAATCGCCCTTAACCTGACAAACGACCAGTTGGGAGTCGCTGTACACTTCAATCATCTCGACCTTCATTTCCTGTGCAAGCTTTAGCCACGCTATCAGTGCTTCATATTCAGCCTCATTATTAGACACTGGGAACTTAAAGTGAAGCGCACAATGAATGTTGTGCTCTTTAAGACTGATTAAAACTAGGCCCGCACCTGCTTCATTTTCATTCGATGACCTATCAACTTTCCACAACGTTGATGTACATGAAGTGGGTTTTTCGAGTACTCCTGTGGGAAGATCGACATCATATGTAAATTCTACAATAAAATCTGCGAGGGCCTGACACTTTATGGCAGTGCGAAATTGAAAATTGATGCCAAATTGACTCAATTCAACAGCCCACTTAAGCAGCCATCCTGATGCCTCAGGTTTCTGTAGAACCTGTTTCAACAGAAAATTCGTGAAAACCCTGATAGAGTGAGCATGAAAGTAAGGTCGAAGCTTTCTTGATGCGATGACAAGTGCTAGCGCCAATTTTTCCATCTCTGGATACCTAGTTTCGGCATCAAGTAATCTTTTACTTACATAATAGACAGGTCACTATATATTTTCCTCCTCGCGAATTAATGCAGCACTCGTCGCATATTTGGAAACAGCGAGATATAAGCATAATTCTTCTCCTGGGTTCGGCTTCGACAAGAGTGGAGAAGAACCCAAGTGTACTTTTAACTCTTAGAATGCCTGCTCGCATTCTTTCATCCATTCAAACCTCTTTGATTCTTTCAATACTTCAAAGAAAGGTTGGCATTTATCAGTTGACCTGGATACAAACCGACTAAGTGCAGCTTCTCTTCCTACTAGGCTTTGCACATCCTTAGGTTTACGAGGAGATTGCATGTCAATCAACGCTTGAATCTTCTGAGGGGTCGCTTCAATATCTCGCTGATTGGCCATAAAACCCAGAAATTTTCTAGATCCTAATGCACACTTCTGGGGATTCAGCTTCATTTGAAATTTCCAGAGAATTTTGAACATCTCATCAAGGTGCTTGATGTGATCTTCGGCTTTCTCCGACTTCACCAACATGTCATCGACATATACCTCCATTGTCTTGCCAATTTGTTTTGCAAACATCATATTGACAAGATGCTGGTAGGTCACTCCTGCGTTGACAAGTTCGAAGGGCATCTTTTTATAGCAGTATAATCCTCGATCAGTGATGAACGAGGTATACTCCTCATCTAGCTCGTACATGGGGATTTGATTATACCTCGAATACGCGTCCGTGAAACTTAAGAGTTCATGCCCCGATATCGCATCTACAAGCTGGTCGATTCTCAAATGAGGAAAGCTATCCTTCGGGCATGCTTTGTTGAGATCGGTGAAATCGATATATGTTCTCCACTTCCCATTGAGTTTCTTCACCAAAACCGGGTTTGCAAGCCAGTCAGGATAAAAAGATTCTCTTATAAATCCAATTTCAAGCAGCTTCTCCACCTCTTCTTTTAACGCGACATAGCGCTCTAGATTCATAGCTCTTCTTTTCTGTCGTACAGGCTTCTTTGTCGGATCTATGTTAAGACGGTAGTATATGATCCTCGAATCGATCCCTACAATGTCCAAATGTCGCCACGTGAAGACATCCAAGTTAGATTTCAGAAAAGCGACCAACGATGTTCGCACAGGCTCTTGAATCTTCGTTCCAATTTTTAAAGTCTTGGAAGACATGTCGAATGATAAATCCTCCAGATCTTCAATGGATCCAGTTCTGACCTCTTCGTCTATTTCTCGAGGATCGAAGTCTTCGCTGGTCATGTCGATTGACGCTTTAAATGACGGTTCGACTAATGCTTTGTCTGACGATTCAACTGAAGCTTCAACTGACGCTTCCTCTGGCAGCTGGACCATCATTGTGCGAGGCGTCGCATCCTTTGCTGCGAGTTTCAACGAGTTGTTATAACAAGTCCGTGCATCATATTGGATTCCTCGCACCTCGCCTACCCTGTGTTGGGTCGGGAATTTCATAATAAGATGGTAGATTGAAGTGACAGCTCGAAGTTCCCTCAGTGTCGGTCTTCCCAGCACAGCATTGAATGCGGAGGGGCAATTTACCACCAAAAATTGGGTCATTATCATTGAAACCCTAGGATATGTTCCAACGTTGACCATTAATTCAATCATGCCCATAGGCATCAGGCTGTCACTAGTGAAACCATAGAGCAGACTGATGGTAGGCTTCAAGTCGCTCTCATTCAACCCCATCTTCTTAAAGGCTTCGTATTACAAGATGTCCACAGCACTCCCGTTATCAACCAATACTCGTCACAACTGTGTGCTTCCATAATTAATTTTTATGACCAATGCATCATTATGCGGATAATGGACTTCCCTTGCGTCCTATTCTATGAAGGTAATGTCCATGTCTGGTACTCATTGAAGCTTGCGTGGTCGCTGCTCAAGATGCATGACGTTAGTCAATGGTTGTTGTTGAGCTTCTCATGCATACCTGTCTTGAGCCCTTTTCAAATCTCCGCCAATATGCAGTCCTCCAAAGATAGTTCAAACTTCGCGTTGAATTTCTAGAGGTCGCTGTTAGTTTTCTTCTCGCCTTTCGTTGTTCTGCCTGGTGTACTGCCACAGTCGCCCCTCTTTAATCAATCTTTCAATTTCATCCTTCAAAGCATAGCAATTATTGGTATCATTTCCAATATCAATGTGATACCGGTAGAACTTGTTGGGGACGCGCTTTGCCCTGTCCCGTTTCATTGGTTCCGGTTGATGGTATCGCTCCTGCTGGTTTGTGACCGCATAGATATGATATATGGGCGCGTTTAACTCAGTGTGATTGTTGAACCGCATGGGAGCTCTTGAAATCTCCTACTTTTTAGGTCTTGGCCGATTCTCCGTCAACTGTTCATTACTCCTTTTATTTTTCTTATTACTATTATTGTTGGTTATGATCACACCTTTAGTTGCATCTTTCCTTCCTTCTTTCTTTATCTTTTGAAGATTCTCACGCGAAGATTCTACCCTCAGATGCCGACCAACCCTTCGGTAGAAGTCTTCTAGAGTTCTACATTCTCACTCAAGTAATTCCTCTCAAAGTTTAGTTTCTGGTCGCACTCCAGCCATCATGAGAGTTAAAACTCCCCCTTCAGGTGAGTTGTTGACCTTTGCTAACTCTGAGGTGAATCGATTGAGATAAGATCGTAGAGTTTCCTCTGGACCTTGTTGAATTGCAGATAAGCTAACAAGTGGAACAGTGAAATTCTTTGCAGCTTAGAACTGTCTCAAGAAAGCCGTCTGAAGTTGTTGCCAGGACAAGATTAAGCCGGATTTGAGTCCTCAGAACCACTTCTTTGCTGCTCCTGAGAGAGTTACAGCAAAACATCTGCAACGTGCATGATCATTGACACGATAGAGTTCCATCAAGCCGCTGAAGTGATCCATATGGTCCTGTACATCAGTTTTCCCATCAAAAGTGTTTATGGTGGGAAGTCTGAATCCAATAGGTAGGGCAGTAGCTCGAACTTCCTCGCTGAATGGCGATTGACGATACCCATCAGTGAGCTCATTGTCCCAACCAGCAAGTGCGTCTAATGCGATCCTTAAATTGTGAACATCAACGTTCGGAGTGAGAGCATTATCTCTCACTGGCGGTAAGGGCGGCCTTTGATCGTTATCTCAATGTCTGGCAGGTTGGTCAGGTAGAGTCTTCTGTGATCTGTAAGAGGAATCCAGCGAAATAGTGCGACGAGATCGGCTTTGGTCATTATGATACGATACGGATCGTTCATGGCTACGTCGCCGCTCTAAGTATTGTCTTAGGTCTACAGGATCTTATCTCGACTCTCTGCTGATTCTTTCGAAGACGCTTCTCGATGGTCATTTTCGTTCGCTGCTTAAGCGATCTTGATTACCAGTGGATTTGCGAGAAGGTTATCCACGATCACAGTTAGTACTTGAACTCTCTATACCAGATTCTGGAGGCAAGTTTGCGACTTTGCCTTTTCCTTTGGAGATGCGATCTTCATGATGCTCTTGCTGGGTTCTTGGCTGGTTGCGTCTCCTTGTCTCTAGGATCTGTATTCCTTTCTTAGGTAGTTGAGCAGGATGTTCTCTGGGACGTACGTACTGTGATGGGGTCACCATCTGCCATTCAACAAGTCGTCGTAAGGAGTCATTGATCTGATTAGTGATTTGCTGAAGGTTCACCAGTGTCTCGTCCATGAGATCCTATCTCTGAGCAAGGTTTTCTGATGCGGTAATGGTAGGCTGATCCTGAGCAGGGTCTGCCTGTGTAATAGCAGTGCTTTGAGGTTGGTTTTGGCTAGTTTCGGTGACTCTGATAGTGTTTCTGGTGTTTTCCATTATTTAAAAAGCGATATTTGACAAATTGTTTTGCCGGAATAGCCCTCCTTCTAGCGCCAATTGTTGATGGAAGTTTTGTCAATAATAAATTTAAAAAAAATTACGAGATGTGGCTTGTGTGAATAGGGTTATTAATCAAAGCAAATAAAGAAGTAAAGATTTTATAGTGGTTCAGCCCCAAAAAAAATGAACTTACGTCCACTGTTTTTCACTATTTTCTGAAGAATTACAAGAACTCAAAATTACAATGTGTTGTCCGAAAAGAAGAAAAAAACACTCTCAAGAATCCCTCAGCCTCTCCAGATTAGAAAAAATCCTCTCACTCCTCCGAAATATTGAACTCCCTTTATATAGATGAGGGTAACTCAATGTTCCTAATTGTGAGAATGGGTAACTATACAATCGGGTAATACAATTTGAGTAACAATATAATTGAGTAATCACTTAAATTGGGTAACTGATCGAACTTGAAAGAGAAACTTTTGTTTCCCTTTCTTTGTAGGTTACCCGTTTGACGAAACATAAAATAATCTCCTTTTCATTCTAGTTGCATAACCTATTCGGAGGAGGTCGTACGTAACTTATACGGTGAAAATCGCATACAACTTTTTCGCATGAAGTCGCACTTAACCTTACCCATGCGACCTGATGTAGGACTTTAGACAGCACAACACCAATGAATAAATAATAATAATAAGAAAAAGTCCATATGATTAGAGAACGTAAAAACGAAATGTAGCCTTTATTAGTAAATCTTCTCTCGAACAAACCATACAACACAACGCAAATCTTGGCTTGCTCAGTTCACGCATAGATAGATAACAAAATTCAAAAGGACACTTGGTTGTTTACTTCATTGGTGCAAAAGAAAAACACAAGCTAATGGGCTACAATGTAACTTAAACCACACCAGCATATATTCAACGGCTTTTATCAAGTATGTTTTCAATGGATTTGAGTGCCTCAATGGCCATCTTAATGTAGTAGCTAAGTGGCCCAATGATGGGAGCAAGGGGATCGGCAGCGAGCTCTTGCTTCGCATCCTCGTCCGCGGTGGGCAATGGCTTGCTGGGATCCTCATCAAATGACTTGGCTTGCTCAAGGTATGCATCCATACGTGGAGTGGCAAACAACCGCAGCTTCTCAACATCTCCTCTTGCGGCGAAACGCTGGCGATCATGAGAAGTTTCAGAAGAGAGTGCAAAAGAACGCCCTTGCTTTTCGTAGACTTCTTGTGATTTCATCAACCTCAAGAGCTGTTGCAGCTCAGATTTTAGCATACCAATCAACGGCCAAGACTCATCATCCAAATCCTCAAGCAAGTTTTGAGCATCAACAAGCTTGTCCTGAGCGTCGTCCAGCTTCTTATCATCAGCCATGACTCTTGCTTCTTTTATCATTTGTGCTGTTCGGAGACGGTTCTCCTCAATCTTCACCTCTTCCCTCTCTGGCTCCACGGTTGTCCCAACGCGAGTTACAGTAACAAATAGAGGAGTAGCATTAAACAGTCTCCCCCCAGTGCTGCGCAAACATATATAATCCATTATATTTATCCGATCGACTAAAAATAACTTAACCCAAAAAACTGTAAGTTGATAGTTAATAAATGCCATGTTTTGGTATATATTACTTGTATGTGTAACTGATTTGGAGAACATCCGAGCCCTGCCGGCTATCAACAGCAGGGAGAAGAAGGTCCACTATGACCTTGCGTAGCTCTTTGTTGTAAAGATCGCCAAACGAAATAGTTATAGAGCCATCCGCATCGTCCTTAGATTGTGGATAGTTTCCAGCAAACGCCTTCAAGATTGTCGATTCACCCTCAACTGGTGTGATGGTCAGCTTTAGGTCCTGAACAACCACTGTGAGAAGCCCGGCCAAACACTGGGAAAACGCAATGCTCAAGTTGTCTTGGTTTTGAACATCTGAGAAGGTTCCACCCATGCTGTTGTCTGCGATGGCCTTGAGCACCTATGGAACAAGTACACTAGCTATGATCAATCAGTAAAGGGTTAAATTACTTCCAACTTAATTATTTCAACTTACTCTCGGATCGTAGTCTGCACCAAAACCAAATGTGTACACAGGCACGTTGCCAACCTTAACCTTGGCAGCATCACCGCCGGCGTTTTGTTGACCATCAGACATAAGCATGATGCCAACCACACGCCCACTGGTAAGAAGGCGGTCATTGAGCACTTTTAAGCCAGTTTGAAGGCCAGCTGTGATGTTTGTGTTACCGTTGGCAGCTAAAGCATTGACCAGATTTTCAATCTCTGCTTGAGATTTTTCGGTTATTTGGCGCAATGGGCACAACCTCTTGGCGTCACCGGCGAATGTGACAACCGACAAACGATCAATCGGGCTAAGTTTCTTGATTACGAATTGCGTGGCAGTTTTCAGTTTTGATAACTTCTCTCCCCCCATGCTCCCGCTAACATCCAAGACCATCACTAGATCCACTCCGGATCTGTCATTGCCTGATCCTGCCCCCGTGAGCTCTAGCATCACTTTGAAATTGATTCCTTCCAGTGGTGCCTCATTCTTGTTGAAGATATTTGTCTTTACTTTTCCAGCTATGATTGATGATCCAGGTTTTTCCGCTGAAATATGTCATCCCATATGCAAACATTTAACAAAATATTCTAGTATGCAATATAATCTTTAATTAGCTGACAATGGAGGAGTGAACTAGGACTAGCTAGGTAAGAACCATAATACGCTAATTTATGGTAAAAGGAAAAAAAAAAAAAATTAATGGATGATTCATTAGCAGATACTTATAATCAAATTTTTTTGAGCGCTTAAGGTGAATGTAATTTTAAATTGAGATACGAAGGAGACATAAACCTGAGGAATCTTGGGTTGCAACAATCGGCTCATCATCATTGAAGCTCATTTTCCCAGGAAAATTTATACACTAATCGAATTCATGCAGAAACAAAAAACAACGATGTTAAAATTAAAGAAAACTTCTTTAAAATAATCGAATGCAAAACAATTGAAAGACGCTAATTTAGAGCCACACAATTCAGATCAACGTTCCATATAAAACAATTATCATACCATTCCGAGAGCTAATACGTTGGTACTATAGAATTACTTTTAAGACTATCTCCAATACATTCATGCAAAAAAGGACGTGTGAATCTTAACTTTAGTATGATATGTTAAATGCAGGACATATTTTTTATATTTTACTACAATGTATGCATGCTAAAAGTAATATTATTTAAATAATAATTTTATTTAGAGACCATCTTTTTTCTCCTATGAACTCCTATCATTTCATCATCCAATTATTAGTAAGGATAAATTGTATCTATGCCTTGAACTCTCAGCTATACAGAGCTTTGTCTCTTAGGCTATTTTTTTTTTTTTTATTTGCAAGAATCCCTCCTGAATTATTTGATTGTGGAAAAAATTCCTCTTCTATTACTATTTTGACCGTAACTCAGATGTAACTATGATTTACTACCCAAAAATAGGCAGCTGAAACTTTTATCCTCAGATTCAATATCCTGACTCATATAACCTCAGATTAAGCGGCAAATTCTTCTATCCCCCTCCCTTTATCCCACCCCACCCCTCTCCTAGCGTAGTCTTCTTCTCCAAAAGCAAAACCAGCCCCAACCTTTATGACAGTAGCTTGATGACGTACTCCAGCAATATGAGAAATTTATTAGCAAGTATAGCAGGGAAAGTAG
>JXTB01000078.1:1110745-1173041 GCA_002914805.1 Parasponia andersonii
TTCCAGGAGGTCTGTGTTATGGCTTAACTGGCACTCATTTAGGGGGGGATCCTTTACCACTTCGGAGCGGAGGGTCGGGAGGCCGACCTCGGTCGAGATTACAGCCTCTGATCCGTAGACCATGGTAAATGGCGTTCTCCCAATAGACCTCCGCTCTATGGTTCGATGGGCCCATACAACGGCTGGCAGTTCTTCTAACCACTTGCCTTTAGCCTCCTGCAAGTTCTTCTTAATGTTGTTGAATATGGCTTTGTTCGTCGCCTCTACCTGACCGTTCCCTTGAGGGTAGTTTACGGAAGAAAAACTGAGCCTTATATCATATAGCTCGCACAACTCCTTAAGCTTGGCATTTTGGAACTGCATGCCATGGTCGGCGTATATCTCCTTCGGGATTCCGAATCGGCAGATTATGCTCTTCCAGATGAAGTTAATTATGTCTATCTTATTAACTGTCATGCAAGCTTCGGCCTCTACCCATTTGGTGAAATAGTCCGTGGCCAGCAAGACGTATCTCTTTCCTCCTGGACTTCTGGGGAGCTCTCCGACAATATCCAGACCCCATTTGGCAAACGGCCAAGGAGTTATGTTTGAATGGAGGATCTCGGTGAGTTGACGTTTCATCGGAGCGAACCTCTGGCATTTGTCACATTTTTTTACGAATTTGGTTGCCTCCGTCATCATGTATGGCCAAAAGTATCCGGCCGTTAGAGCCTTGTGGGCGAGGCTGCGCCCGCCCGAGTGGTTGCCGCATACTCCCTCGTGGATCTCCTCCATCAATTTTTGTGCTTCGACGGGGCCTATGCATCGTAGCATGGGACCCATTGTCGACCTCCTGTATAACTGTTCACCCACCATTGAGTACCTGGCAGCTTTTAGTATGACTGACCTTGCTTCCCGGGGGTCTGCGGGCAGGTTCCCCGATGTCAGATATTGTGTGATAGGCCTCATCCACCCTTCATCAGCGGTGCTAGCTGCGAACACATGGTGTGCAGGGGTCTGCGAGGGGTCTGTCATACCTCCACCATCTAAAAGAACCTCTATGCTTTCAGCGGTACCCCCGATTGATGCATTCTTAGATAGCCCGTCAGCCCTCTGGTTCTTCTCCCTGGAGATCGGCTCGATATTGAAATTGGCAAAGCGGGCTTTTGCCCCCATCACCTTGGAGAAATACATGTGCAACCTCGGCTCTTTTACTTCAAAGTCTCCCCTGACCTGACCTGCGATCAACTGCGAGTCGGTCTTCACGGCGATGTCCTCTACCCCAAAATGTAGTGCCAACACGAGGCCTTGCAACAGCGCCTCGTACTCGGCCTCATTGTTAGTCGCCTAGAAACTGAGCCTCAGTACTTTCTCAACCCTGAGGCCTGTTGGGATCTGCAATACTATCCCGATTCCCGACCCCGAGGTATTAGTGGATCCGTCCGTGTGGAGCGTCCAGGTTAAAGGGGGGCGAAGCCACGGCGTTTAACTTAAGTCATGCCGCTCGCCAAAGGATTCGATTTCCACCAGAAAATATGCCATGACTTGCCCCTTCTTCACCGTCCGAGGCTGATACTCAATGTCATATATCCCCAGCTCGATGGCCCATTTGGTCAATCGTCCTGACAGGTCTTGTTTGGCCAGGATTTGGCGGATGGGGAAATCTGTATATACAGTGATCGAGTGCGCCTCAAAGTACTGCCGGAGCTTCCTTTTAGCGTTGACCAGAGCGAGGACCAGCTTTTCTGCCACACTATATCGGGTTTCGGCATCTAAGAGCATGCGGCTTATATAGAACACCGGCTTTTGTTTACCGTCTTACTCGATGAATAGCACAGCACTGATTGCTACTTCTGACACTGCCAAATAAGTGTACAGATGCTCCCTTTCCGATGGGGAAGCCAGGATAGGTGGGTGACTTAGATACAGCTTGAGGTCTGCCAACGCTTTGTCCTGTTCTTCCCCCAAAACGGCCGTAGAGTTTCTCCTCAGGCATTGGAAAAAGGGCTTGCATCGGTCAGACATCTTGGATACGAATCGACTGAGGGCGGCTACTTTTCCAGCTAGGCGTTGGACCTCTCGAACGGATGAGGGCCTCTGCACATTCGCGATCGAGGTCAGCTGTGTCGGGTTTGCCTCGATACCCCTTCGGCTTACGATATGTCCCAAGAACTGCCCAGAGGATACCCCAAATGCGCACTTCTTGGGGTTCAGACGCATCTGATGCTGCCTCAGAATCTGAAAGCATTCGTCTAGATGCTTCAGATGGTGTGAATCCTCCTTGCTCTTCACGACCATGTCGTCAATGTAGACCTCCATAGTTTTCCCTAGCAGCCTGGCTAACATCTTATTCATGAACATTTGGTAGGTCGCCCCTGTGTTCTTCAGGCCAAAAGGCATGCGCTTGTAGCAGTATAGACCTCGCTCTGTGGTAAAAGCGGTGTGGATCTGGTCTTCTGCGTACAGGGGAATCTGGTTGTATCCAGAATAGGCATCTAAAAAGCTCATCCTGTTGAATCCCGCTGTCGCGTCTACCATTTGGTCGATTCTTGGCAGGGGAAAACTATCCTTTAGGCAGGCCTTGTTCAGGTTGGTGAAATCTATGCAGATACGGTCATCGTCGTTTTTCTTTTTCACCACTACCGGGTTGGAACCCACCGCGGGTATGTGCATTCCTTGACTAGGCCGCTCTCCAGTAGCTTTTCTACCTCCTTATTGATCGCCTTATTTTTCTCCAGTGCGAATCTTCGGGGTTTCTGCCTGACCGTGGGGAAATGGGGGTCTATATTCAATCGGTGGCAGGAGTGCGCGGGGTCTATCCCCAGCATATCATTATGGGACCATGCAAAGACGTCCTCATTGCGCCTTAAGAATCCCAACATTTCACTCCTCTGCACCTCGGGCAATAAGGCTCCGACTAGGATCACCTTCGCCGGTTCTTCCTCTTTCAAAGGAACTGCTACCAGCTTCTCGATCGTGGATTGCGGGCCGTTAGACTCTTCTTCGACTTGTCTCATATATGCTTGCAGGCGGTCCTTTGGTTGCTATCTGTCTCCGGCTGAGGTGCTTGAACTCGTGTCGACTCCCTTCAGGGCGGCCGAGAAACATTTTCTTGCCGAGGCCTGATCCCCCTTGATGTCGATTGTGTACGTGCCATCCTTTGACTGACATCTTAAAACTTGATGGAGGGTGGACGCAACCCCATGTATGGCATGGATCCATCCCCTTCCCATGATGACATTGAAGTAAGACTGGCAGTCAACGACGATGAAATCCACGTCCACGCATCTTTCGGCTGCGCAGACGCTAAGGGTAATGATGCCTAAAGGGCAGACCCTGGTGCTGTCAAAAGCGAAAAGCGGTTGACAGGTTGGCCTAAGTGCGCTCCTATCCAGACCCATATTTTCGAACATGTTGAGGAATAGGATATCGACACTGCTCCCACCATCGACCAAGACCCGTCCAACCAACGCAGAGCCGATCTGCAGCTTGATCACGAGGGGGTCGTCGTGAGGCCGGCGTATCGTGGTTAGGTCCTGCTGAGTAAAAATGATGGGGGCGGCAGATGTGCGGTCTTCTCCTGACATCAAGTGGTTGACGGAGTGGCCTATCCCCTTTAAGCACTTCGCCCTGCCCTCGGCTCTTTTGAGGCACCTCTGTTTTTTTTCTTGATCGTGGGTCGGCTCAGGCCTGCCCACGATGGTCGGCACTATCCTGAGGGTCTACTCTCCCGACCCCGAAGCTTGGACCTGCTTCCCTTTCTCAGTCCCGACAGTGTTTTGTCGCGGCTGGGCCTCGTCGGTTTTCACGTACTGCCTAAACTTGCCAGCGTGGATCGCCAACATGACCTGGGCATAAAGATTGCGGCAGTGGACGGTGTCGTGCCCGAAATCCTTGTGGAATTGGCAGTATTTGCTCATATTCTTCATATGCTCCGAGACGCCAGATTTGGGCGGGTCCTTGAAGATGCCCCTGTCCCTGTTCTGGAGGTATATCACGTCGATCAGTGTATTAAGCTCGTACTTGGGTAGAGGATCACGGGTTGTCTTCCTCCTCTTGCCTCCCTCCAAACTATCTCGCGCCGGGACTTCTTGCTTCGGGGTCGGCCCTTGGCCCGATAGGGGCCTATTCATCCCTTGTGGGGCTGGGGATTGTATTGGTGTCGTCGTTACCGCGGCAGAGGTCTTAGGCGCCTTCTGGCGGCTTTCCAATACCCTGAACACCCCTTCCGACTTGGCCTGGACGTCCGCCATGTCGTATGGTAAGTTTAGAAGGAGGTGGTCCGATAGCATTGATCCCGGCTGCAGGCTCCAGATGAACGAGCCTGCGGCTTGGACCGAGTCTGCGTTATGGACCAGCGACATGACTTCAAGGAAATGCGAGAGGTACTCTCGCGGGGATTCATCCGCGGCCTGTTCCAAACGGTCCAGGTCTTGCATGGTTTTTTGCTGTTTTCTGACACCTGTGTATTGCCTCAGAAAAAGTCTGCAGAAGTCCTCGAACCCATTTATGGACTTTTCCAGGAGCTACCTGAACCATAATAGGGCCGGTCCCACAAGGGTCGTAGAGAAAACTTTGCAGGTTACAGCCTCGTCCCTGGTCTCTAAAGCCATCTTCTGCTGGAAGTGGTATATGTGGTCGAGGGGGTCAGTTTTCCCCTCAAACGGCCTGAAGGTCAGGGTCGTGAAATCTCTCGGCCTTGGTTCCATCTGGATCCAGTCGGCGAAGGCCGTCCGATTGATGCCTCGCACGGTTTGTTTTGCCAGATCATCGGGGGTCTGACTATGATGGTTGTCGAGTCTCTTTCTCAATCTGCCATCATTTCTTGCTTCCAGTCGGGGGGCGTACCCCCAGGGCTTTCATGGTATCTTCCACCCATTGCCCCCCTGGTTTGAAAAGGTCTTGACTGGCTTTGCCGTACCCCCTGCATTCATGACCCGGACGGGGCGGGAGCCTCTCCCCGCAGTTGGTTTCCGAACTCTTGCTGGACTTCTTAATCGAAGTCTTCCGTCCGCTGGGTCCTCTCTTCACTGGCCAGCAAACCCTCGAGGCGAGCATTATCTCTGCGTACCTCTGCGACTTCGTCCCTTAGGCCCAGGACGGCCTCGTGGGCCATTTCTGCCTTTCTGTTTGCTTCCGCCGGGGCGGCTAGCATCTGATCCAGCTTCTGCCCCAGATCTGGTCGTTCATCTCGGGAGCTTCCTTCGGCATCAGGACGGGTGCTCCTGGTTGTCATTCTTGAAGGTGCCATCAGACGTTGTATGGCTTTTTTGTTCGGGGAGGATGTGGTTGCAAATTTTTCACTCTCTTTTCCACGCTCAACCTGTTTCCTACAAACGGCGCCAAACTGTTGGAGCGGTTTCTCACCAGTCGTCCACGTGTCTCCTACTACTGACACTGGATTCTCCAACTGTTCACGTGTCCTTGCTGTCTCAAAGCTCTCTGAACTCCAAGCAAGATCGGAGAGGCGGGGGTGGCTACCTGCAAAGACTCTCCGATGCTTAAGTCAGTGGTTTATCTTTGTGTTTGGTAGCAAGGAAAAATATTTCAGTATGAATATCTACGTCTTTTTCTATGGATCTCTCTTTATTTTCTTATTGCTCACAGACTGTTTTATATATATATCAGTTTTTTGTGCGGATATATCCCTCTCGGGAACGCATGGCTTCAATATATGTAGTCCTGAGATAGTGAATAGCATGGTTCTCTATCTCTGGAAAAATAATGAGTACCTTTCACTTCAAGATCCTTTTTTAACCGTGACGGGCCAAGATTTCTGTGATCTCTTCTGTGCTACCGTGGCCTGATTTTCGCCGTCTCCTACGGCTTCAATCTGTCAGGAGTAAGATTTGGGCAAATCGCCGTTCTGTCAGGACGGCTTGTCCCTGCGCACACACCTACCCAGAAACGCATTAAATGCTCTGTCTGGGTCTGGAGCCGTGGGACTGCTTTCCATTGTACCCAATCTGAAGACCCTTGGGGCTCCTGACCCCTCCGACTGTTGAGGTAAGGGTCGCTGTTCCTAGACAGCAGACCCTTGGGGCCTCAGACCGCTAGCTGTCATGGTTGGGGTCTGACTGACTGGAACGTCTGGGATCAGTTATGGGGACCCTGGGGCTTCTGACCCCTCCGACTGTTGAGGTAAGGGTCGCTGTTCCCAGACAGCAGACCCATGGGACCTCAGACCCCCAGCTGTCGTGGTTGGGGTCTGACTGGCTGAACCATTTGGGATCAGTGATGGGTTCTGCCCTAAACTCGGACGACCCAAAGGCCGACGGTGAGATCACGTGTGATCTGTGTGGCCCTTCTCGTGGTACAGGGTTCAAGAACAGGCCCCACACATGTACTTGAGCATCGAAGCCATAAAGTTGAAGTTTAAAGACATCCTTACCTTAATTCCAACGAGAGGTTCTGAAAATATGGCCTTACTACTCCAATAACAAGTTTCGGGTTGTTAAACCAAAGATAAGAGGAAGCTTAGCCAAACCTACAAGTTGCTGAGTTCTGATGGAGCAAGGGATTTGCACCCCCCTTCTTCAACCAATTAAAACACTCTCTTGACCACCCTTGGTTTAAATAACCCTNCCCGAGTACATATCATCAAATTGGTTGGTAGGAAACGTGTGATCACTTTTTTATTTTTATTTTTTGGCTAGGACCATGTGATCATGTTTGACAATTAAAATTTAAAATAATTTTGGCCTCTTGTCCATTGTTACTGGCAAGTGGCAACCAAACCAAAATCTGAGAGGAACTTAAATACTATTAATTCGTAACAAACACACAGTACCAATTTGAAGGTTATGTTTGGTAAGGAAGAAAAACATAAATGAAAAAATAATTAATAAGGAAAAAAAATAAAAATGATGAAAAATAAAGTGTCTCTTATTTATTATTATTTGGTATAAAAAAGAAAAAAATTTAATTTATTTTAAAATAATTATTTTATTTTTATTGAAATTTTAAAATTAATATATAAAATTATTTTAATAAATTTATTTTCATACATTAATAAAAAATTTTCCATACGCTTTCCCCTCATTTTTTGAAATAAACTCTTATAAACTCTTTGTATGGGATCTATTATTCTTTTTCTTCTCTTCTCCTTTTTTTTTTCTTCTTTTCTCTTTCTTTTTTGTCACTTACCAAACAATCCAACCTTTTTATTTCAATCTAATTTTTTCGTTACTCTTTTTTTTTTCATTTCAACCAAATATAGTCTACGAGCGAGTGACATTTGCCATCATGTCATTGTCAAGAACTGAAATAGTATTACTTTATTATTAATGGTGACAAAGACACATGCAAAATTGACATAAAAGCCCATTTCGTAGTGACATGGACATGTCATGATTCATTGTCAGAAAGTCTGGTTGACATAAATCTTTAACGAAACAGGAAACCATCAAATTTAATTTTTATATCTACCGTGCTTAAAAAATATATTAAATATATTCTTTTTTTTTCATACTTTTTAATATTTTAATAATATAATAAATTATAATAAAATTTACGTATTTCAACTAATAAAATTAAAAAATATTAAAAATATATATAAAAAAAATATTGCTAAGATTCTTGACACATGCACTACTTTTGGCTTTTTATCCTTGGTTTATGGTGGTGCTGCGTGTTTTGAGGATGAGAAGGATTGCTCCCCACAGCTACTATTTTTATTTTATTTTTAATTTTTTTTATTGTTTTAATATTTTTTTCACATGATAAATGAGGCAGTACTTTTTATCCTTAATTTATGTGCTACGTGTTGGGAGGGTAAGAGGGGTGTGTTGGGAAGATAAGACGGTTGCATGTCCCAGATACTTTTTTGTTATCTTTTAATATCTTTTTCAGACTATAAATGCAGCAGTAATTATATGAGCACGTCTGAATTGAGCTGCAACTGCAAGTCTGCGACTTTTTTTTCTTTTTTAAATTAAGAATTAAACCTTTTCTTTTTCTTGAGAGTTATTTTTTTCCTACCCTATTAAGAGAGTAGAATCTTTTCTCGTCACACTCTCGCACACATTCGGTAAGTTTTGAACCTTTGCGCATCATCAATTTGAACCTTTGCGCATCATCAATCGTAATAGTTAATTATTCGCTAGAAGATTAGAATATCACTTTTTGATGAGATTTTACGAGACTTAGTGTATAAATTTTCATATTTTAGTAAAATAATTATTAACAGGCAACATTTATTAGATGGATTCTCACCATTTATCCACACATCTACGTACCTTTAAATTGTTGATGTTGTATCTACTAACTGTTTACGTATCCTCGCTATCGCAGAGCACTTTTAACTTCAAGTTGGGTTGGAATGGCAGGCCTGCAAAGACTTTCCGATGCTTAAGTCAAATATTTATTCCTGAGATTGAGTAATAAAATCAAGTTTTTCTCTTTTTATGCTTATATACCTCCCGTCCTCAGGGGGACACATGGCTCATATATATAGTCTTGAAATTGAGAACTTTCTGGCTCGCAATCCTAGAATCGATTACTTTTTTTCATCATGACTTATTCCAGAAATCACGGGCCATGATTACCGTAATTTTCCTTGCATCGTCGTGCTCTGCTCTCCGCCGTCCCCTATGACTCGAGCCTAGCGGGGGTGAGATTTTGACAAGCCGTCGTTCTGTCAGGATGGTTTACCTAATGCGTATACCTACCCAGAATTGTATTAAATGCTCTGTCTGGGTCTAGAGCAGTACTCTGTCTCTAGTGATCTTCTTGGCGGAAGACCCTCGAGGCTCCTGACCTGACCCCCAGCTATCGAGGTAAGAATTAGACTGGGTCGAACCCGTCTAGAGTCTAGGATAGATTTAGCCCTGGCCTCTGACGGCCCGCGGGCCTATATGGTATCACGTGTGACTCATGTGGCTTTTAAGCGGTCCTTATGGACGCGTGTCGGCTAGTGTGTCCCCTGTAACTTGTTATGTCACTTAGTCGTCTACGTGGCGCATGATCTAAGAGCGGGCTCCACAACTGCCACCAATTTCCCTATTTGATGGATTCCTATCTATTGAATGGAGAAATCGTGCTTCAGGTCCGCCAATTCGAAGGGTACACGTGGCTTGTTCTCATCATTTTTCCCAATTACTGACATCGACGCATGCTAACTCATGTCATGATTTTTTGAAAATTTTAAACTCCAGCGCTTCCATCTTCCTCACACTGTTCTCCTCCAAAGGAGACTTTTCGGCTCCTCCTCTATAAAAGCCACGCTTGTGCTCATTTCTTACTTTACCAAAATTTCCAAGTATTCCAGTTTTCCCAAATCTTAGGGTTTCTGAATCTTCTTTTTCTCAAAACCTTTTGCTCTCTTCGATCGCATTCGAGATAATGGCCCCGAACCAAAGTCAAAAGCTCCGCCTTATCTTAGATTCCGAGTTGGGCTCGTTAAGGAGGCAGCTTTGCTTTCCTGGCGGGGTTACTTTGCAAAGGGTCGAAGACCCAGCAGACTGGTACTTTTACCTCTCTGCCCCCGAAGGCTCCATCGTCTTGGGGAGGAGACACTTGGAATGGTTGCGGTTTCCCTTTCCTCCCTTGGTCCACCAGTACTTCAGCCTGACAGGGATTCACCAAATACAACTGAACGTAAACGGAGTTATGATCCTAATGGGGCTCTCCGCTCTATCGATTTTCCTCAACTTGCATATTGACCTGGAAGTGGTCTTTTATGCCTATAAGCTCATCCTCATCCCCAAAAAGAGCTCTTACTCTACTTTCTACATCCAGCCGCTCTCAGTGCGCCATATTTTTTGGGAGTTGCAGAAATCGAACAAGCAATGGGATTCCCACTCTAAGTTATACGCTGTAGGAGGAGCGTGGTGCTCTCCCTAGGTGAACGGAGAGCGTTTCTAAATTCCCCCATTTTTTTATAAGGTAAGTACTAAGTCATGATCTTTGGGTCTACGTGCACTCTGTCCATCTTTACTCATGGTATTTTGCTTGTGTAGCCTCTGTGGAGGAAAGAAGGTTCGAGTCGCAGCTGTCGATGGGGCGGCTCAAGGAGCTGAAGGGAGTCATCATCTTCAGGTCTTCCAGGGATTGCCGACACATCCAGGCCGTTCTGAATCCTCAAGTAATGAACATGACACCGAGGATGGTTTCGTACCTCCTCTTTCCGCTGGACACATGGGTCATCACCAAGTACCTTCGGAGCCAGCTTGACGCCTCTACTCTGAATCGATTCCGCTAGGATGAGTAGAGTCGCATCGTCATAGCGGGTCGTCAGATGCTGGCCTCAAGCCAGCTGGCAGGTCCCAATGACCTGGTGGCGCCGACCAGTCACGAGCTTGAAAAGGCGGTGAAGCTCGTGACCAACGAGTGCGTTAGGCTCCAACGTCAGGAAGCTGCCGCCTTCAAGAGGGTTAGGGGTGAGTTCATTTGTACCCTAGGGTTCCGTTGACCAGGTCAGACCATGTTCTAATCATGTTGCTTGCTTTTTCAGGTTCGGATGCAGGCCCTTCAGTAGACTCCTCCCCAATCATGGGGGGTACTGTTGCACACAGAGCTCGATCAAAGGTCCCCACAAGTCGGTGTTTGGTGGTGTCTTCGGAGGACGAGGCTGGGGGACAAGGGGTTTTCACCCTAAGAACGGGTTGGAACGACGACCTGGAGGATCTATTTGTATCTGGGGATGAAACGCCCGTGGTGCCTTCTCCTGAGGCAGGCGAGCCTGTGGCTCGAGGGGCGCTGGTCATTCAAATTGCGCATGGCGAAAGGGCGTCTTCGAACCTGCCAGGAGAGACTGCTGCACCAACTTCCTCTACCCCTAGCTCTTAAATGAGTTAAAAATAATCATTACTCAATTAGAATGAATAAGTTTAAATTTTTAATTATTAATATACATATTTTTTAAAAAATATATACACAAACTTATTAGTCGGTTGGGTTTGAATTCGACTGAATTTGTATAAAATCAAAAACCGAACCAACTGAGTCGGTTTTCATTTTTTCTAATCTGTAATCGGTCATTTAAAAAATAAAAATCTGCATAAATTAGGTGGTTTAGACTAGATCGGACGGTTTTCACGGTTTTGTAATTTTTTTGAATACCCCTAGTTAAGAAAAAATAATTCTACTACTTGATAAATTTGTCTCTCCATTGAAATGACTTTTCCTTAGTTGAAAATTCAAACCAAACAATAAAATGGGTAAACTTTAGGAATGCTTGTTCCATTTTTTTATCTATTCCTATAAACCAAATGACACCTAGTCTCAGTTGGCCTAAAAATTTGTACCTTAGTTATAACTTTGATTTATATTATTGTAATTCATTAATTAAATAATCCAATTTGTTATCCAATTACAAATGAATATATCGGTCCTGTCACTAGGGTGACTATAGCATTGCTCTCCAAAAATGGTGCCGATAAACTTTGACTTTATTATTGCAAGATCTAATTAGTTAATTATAGCATTGCTCTCCAAAAATGGTGCCGATAAACTTTGACTTTATTATTGCAAGATCTAATTAGTTAATTATAGCATTGCTCTCCAAAAATGGTGCCGATAAACTTTGACTTTATTATTGCAAGATCTAATTAGTTAATGCTCTATAATTGCTGCCCTTGTAGTCTTGATCAATTTTGATTATATTATACGCACTTCGGGCGCCACGTCCAAGAGATGGTGATTAAACCTTGATTAAATTATATTAAGAATAAAAAATTATTTCACTCAGATCTACCTAGATCAGGAATGTGAAGTCTCTGTACTTATTCACCGGCTAGAAGAGTAGGACCCTTAAAAATCATATCTCGTCAAGCAGATCGGCTCTTTGGTACAGAGGCACGGCACAATAAGACACGTTGGCTAAATTATAAGCCGTGTCAGACATGACATAAAATGATCATAACGAGCATTGGGCACTGAATTAGGAAATATGAATTATGCGCTATGAATTAAATTAATTAAGAATTTTTTAAAATGTATAAAAATTCATATAATGATTATATAGATTATGTAAATATATTCTTATTTAACATGTAATTTATGATTTTTAATCTAATTAATTAGACACATAAATCTCTTTTTGATTTCATTATGATTAACAAATCATCTATTTAGTGATTAGTTAAATAAAAATATTAAGAACAGAATTAAAAACTAAGTAGGAAAAATAATTCATGAACTAAATTGAAAGAAAAATATTTAAAACATCATAGTTAGGCTACATCGCAGTCCTAGAAAAGAAATCTAGAACATAATTAAACTAAGAGAAACAAAAATATTAAATGAAAATATCCTAAAGAAAATAAAATTTTAAAGCTGAAAATAAAATCAAACTAGAGAAATCGCAGTTGAAGAGGCTCCATTCTACTGCTCTGTCTCCCACAAACTTTCTCACTCTGGACTACTATGTTTCTCTCTCTAGAATTGTATATTTTTCCCCTGTCTCGTAGTCTTTTTATAGCTGAAAGAGAGTGTTTCCCAATTATTTACGGATTCCTATACTCAAATATGATTAATTGTGTAGTGTGTCACTTTACAATTCATTTTTCTCCCTCTTTCTCCTCACATTTCTTATGCAAAATCTGGTAATAGACGAATAATCCTATGCGGAATAAAAAGGTAGGCTCAGCACGTAACTAGATGTTGATTGGCTGAAAGAAAGCTTGAATTTTATTTTATGACATGAATGTTTTTTTGTTGGAGAGAAAATCAAGTGCACAAGATCTGAGATGTACCAGATCAGACACCCTAAAAGAATTTTCTACCATTTCTCTTACGTGTGGGTCCCGGATGTCCCCTTTGTTACCTTCCTCACTCTTCTTCCTCCGCGAGTGTACTACACTCTCCAATCCGAACCGTCAATCTACTTGATCCAATGGCTAAGCTTTAATCCGGATTTTATCTTCTTCTTTTTTTTTCAATTTTCTTCTTTTCTATCAAATCAAAATTAAATTAAATCAAAAACCTAAATCTAATAAAATAACAAAAAATTAAATAAAACTAAATCTAAACCAAAATAAAATAAAACAACTTAAATTACTAAAAATCTAAATTAAAATAACTCTAGGATACATATTTTTAATGAATAAGATGGCATAATTAACTCTATTTTTATAGAGTTATCATACCCCAAACTTATATTTTTGCTAATCCTTAAGCAAAAGAAATAAAGAAAAACCTAAACAAAATTCTAAACACCTAAATATGAAGTAACAATGACCAGTTTAATTCTCAAATTTTGCCTCAAATATTTCACATAATATAAAGTTCAAGGAAAAATTATAAATACTATAAAAGTCTAGAATTTCAATTCAAATACTAACATGATTCCACTATAGACTCCTTGAGTGTGTGGGTGAAAACAATTACATTTAATCATATTCAACTCGGATCAGTTTATGCAAATGAGTAAGTTATAATAAATCTCTAGATAGAAATATATAAACTCCATAGGCCTACTTTATACTACTCTCCACTAATATTGACAAATATTACACTAAAGATTATTAGGAATTTATTAAGCTTGTAATGTATGGCTAAAGTAACATATAGGGTAATAGATATTTTTATGGCTCAAATCACCCTAAGCACATAAATTATTCTCGGATCTTCCAATACTTTATTGACATACCACCCCCAAACTTATTTTCCAATTTATTCTATATTCCACATTTTTTTCCTTTTCACAAGCTACTATATCCTAAATTTATGATTTTCAATCTTTTTTTTTTCACTTTTTTTTTTCATTTTTTTCCTTTTTTTTGCACAAGGGTATATCATTTTTTTTTGGTTCATATACCTTCACAAAACTTTTCTTAACGCCACCTTTCCTCCCATATTGTCCATAGTATAATTCTGATATTCAATAAAGATCACATATGCTATCAGGTGTAAGGTAAAATGGTGGAAATAATTTAAAAACTAGGCTAAAAATATGGGTATCAAAGAAAAGGTCAAATTAAGCTCAAAGGGCATACTAAGAATATAAGTAGTGTCAAGGGTAGGCTTGAAAGGCTCAATCGATCTAAAAATGATCTAAATCATATCTCTAATGCAATGCAGTCTAGGATTTCGCCTCAAGTGTTAATCAAATAGGTTCTAGAGTTTATTAATGAGATTACAAAGATGTACTAAATCCGCATAAATTTTCTCTAAGTAAGCAAAATAATCAGATGCAAATATTTATATGCTTAAAATTATTAAAAAATCATAAGTAAAACCAAACTAACACAGAATCAAGCATATAGACAAAAACAATATTTATCATTTTCCCAAGAACTTTATTCAACTAAATCAAAGTCTTATTATTGGTGTACGACAATCAAACTAGGTCATATAAACAAACCTAAACTATTAACTATTTTTTAAATTTTTTAAATTTTTAAATTTTTTTTGATTTTGAAAATTTTAACTCCCTACCCCCTAACTTAAAATTAACATTGTCCCTAATGTTAAAAATAAAATAAAAGGTAAAGGAAAACTCTCTCAAATTTTCACATGAAGGTGGGGGCTTCTGGTTGAGTCGTTGAAATTCACATATCGACTCCAAACTTATGTAAGAACCTGAAACATACAAAACAAAACAAACAAAAGAAAAGAAACCTAAAAATTCAAAACTAAAAGAAAAAAATAGTTCATGGGTTGCCTCCCAAGGAGCGCTTAATTTATAGTTATCAGCTAGACTCTTCCTCTTATATCAGGGAAGTTCATAAATGGATGGAAACGGTATAGAAGGACCATTCCCATGGTTCTTTATCTTTGGCTTTCTCCCATGGTAGTACGATGGAGCCTCTGAATAACATGCATATTCTGTAATGTTTGCCTTTTCCTCTTTAGTGGATTTAGCAAAGATGCTCAAAATTGTTGGAGGTTCTTTTAGATGTTTCATTTTCATTATTTCAGCCATACTTTTCTCCGAAATATCAACTTTAAAGCAAGAGACAAATTTAGGTGGGTATTTTGTTGCTTTAAAGACATTAAAGACGACTTCTTCATCTTGGACTCGCATTGTCAATTGACCTTTTTGTACGTCGATAAGAGCCCTCCCAATAGCAAGAAAAGGTCGACTAAGAATAATAGGAATTTCTTGGTCTTCTTCAATATCAAGCACTAAAAAGTCTGTTGGGAATATGAATTTGTTAACTTTAACAAGTACATCCTCGACAATACCTCTAGGATATTTTATAGACCATTCCGCTAATTGCAAAAAAACAGTTGTTGGCTTCACTTCTCCCAAACTTAATTTCTTGAATACCGAGAGCGGCATTAGGTTGATGCTGGCACCAAGATCACATAAAATCCTATCAAATAACGAATTCCAAATGGTGCATGGAATATTAAAGCTCCCGGGATCTTTTAGCTTTAGTGGAAGTTTCTTTTGTAAGATCGCACTGCACTCTTTAGTAAGTGTCACTGTTTCATACTCCTCCAGCTTTCTTTTGTTCGATAAAATTTCTTTCAAGAACTTCACATAATTAGGCATTTGGGCTAGAGCATTCGCAAAGGGTATGTTTATGTGGAGTTTCTTAAAAACTTCTAAAAATTTTGAGAACTGTCGATCCAAATTCTGTTTATTAAATCGCTGAGGATATGGAATTAGAGGGACATATGGCGGTGGGTTGTCTGGGAACAACTTGGATTTTGACTTCGTTAGCTCAACTTGTCTTGTCCTGGATTGCCCCTGAGATCGTGACTGCTATTCTTGATATTGACGTCGTGTGCTCGAAGAAAGTGATAATGGAGAAGGTGGTGGGGTAGTTGAAATTGGTTCGCTCAGTTACTCCACTTATTTCCCACTCTTGATAGTTATTGCATTACACTGCTCCTTAAGGTTCATCTCGGTATCACTCAGAAAAGGACCCTGAGGACTTGTGGAGAGTATGTTGGAGATCTGATCGATTTGGACTTCTAAATTTCTAATAGACGCGTTAGTCCTCGTCATATATTGATTTATTTTTTCAGTAAGTTGAGCAAGAGCATCTTCCGGAGAGACTTTATTGACTGGAGGCTGAGGTTGATATCCAATCGATGGTCTTACAATATTATCATTATTTCTCTATGAAAAATATGGATAGTTACACCATCCCAGATTATAAGTGTTGGAGTACGGGTTGTTCTGCTACCGGTTGACATTCCCCACAAAGTGTGTTTGCTCAGCCTGTGATGTATCAAAGAAATTACCATTATGGTAGTTGTTACTGGCATGAGGCCCACCATATAAATTACACCTCTCAAGAGTAGGATGAACAGCATCGAATTGCTTTGTTAAAACGGCAGCTTGAGCTGTAAGTGCTGTAAGTGCATCAACTTCATGTACCCCATAAGCCTTTTTAGGTGTAGAGCGTTCAATTGGCCACTGATAGGCATTAGTAGCCATCTCCTCAAGTAATTCATAGGCTGCTTCTTTAGTCTTCCCCCTTAGTGAACCTCCAGCTGCTGCATCTACAAGGGTTCTAGTTGAGCCACTTAACCTATTGTAGAAGGTCTATAACTGTAACTAGTTTGGAAGTCCGTGATGCGGGTACCATCTCAACATGTCTTTGTACCTTTCCCACGCTTCATATAATGACTCTCCATCTTGCTGGGTGAAAGTAGTAATATCGTTCCGTATCTTTGCTATTGTTGCTAGTGGGAAAAATTTGGATAAAAACCACTGAGCAAGATCATTCCATGTAGTGATGGTTCTAGGCGGTAAGGAGTTCAACCAGCTTTTAGCCTTATCCCGAAGTGAAAACGGGAACAATCTCAGTCTAATGACATCATTAGTAATGCCATTATATTTAAAAGTCTCACAGATCTCGAGAAAGGGGGCAATGTGAGCATTTAGATCATCTAGGGGAGAGCCACTAAATTGATTGGCCTGCACCATCTGTATGATAGCCGGCTTGATCTCGAAATTATTGGCTTGTATGGTCGGACGTTTAATCTCTGAGAAGGTCTCATTAACCGCAGGCAAAGTATAGTCACATAATGCTTGGTTGTTTATGATCGCTCCTTCTTGTCCCCTTACTAAATCATTTCCTTGGTCGTCAGCCATAGTATCTTGTTCTAGTCTAGAAGCCTCTCTCTTTTCTTTTTCTGTTCTTTCGACACGTACGCTCGATCTCAAAATCAAAAGGAAATAGAACTTTTTTTCCGAACTTTCTTATACACTGGCCTTAATCACCTTGAAAACAAAAGCAGGACACTAAGTAAAATAAAAAAAATTCAAACTAAAATTAAATTTGCTTAGTATCGATATTAATAATAGTGAAACAGTCTCCGGCAATGGCGCCAAAAATTTGTTGTGAAAATTATGAATGCAAGTGTACATATTGTAAACAAGTAATAAAGTAGTGAGTATGAGTATCGTCCCACGAAGACTGTTGATTTACTAAGTACCGAAATCTAGTTAACCCTAATTTTATTTGAATTAACTGATTAAAGAAAATTTAAATTAAATAAAAATTGAAAATAAACTAAAAGTAATAAAAATAAACGAGAATAAAAATTAAAAACAAAAAATAAAACAAGATGTAAATCAATGAAACTAAACCTAGGGTTTCCAATTTCACCGTAATTAATCAACTCTAAAAATTCTCTATCTCATTAGTCTACAATTATTTCCCTAGTTGATAGTCGAGATCCCTTAATTTATTCACTATCCTCTCTCGAGTTCAAGCAAAAATATCTTTAATTACCAATTCACGATATTCCTATGTGAATTAATCTAATTAAAATTTTTTTAAGATCTATGGAAACTCATATAGTGACTATACAAACTATATAAATATATTCCTATTTAACTTGCAATTTATGGCTTTCAATCCAATGAAGTAGACACATAAATCTCCTTCCGGTTTCATTATAATTAACAAATCATCTATTTAATAGCCAGTTAAATAGAAGCATTAAGAATAGAATTGAAAACTCAACTGGGAAAAATAATTCATGGACTAAATTGAAAGAAAAATATTTAAAGCATTATAATTAGGTTATATCACAGCCCTAGAAAAGAAATCTAGAACATAATTAAACTAAGAGAAACAAAAATATTAAATGAAAACATCCTAAAGAAAATAAAATTTTAAAGCTGAAAAATAAAATCAAACAAGAGAACTCGCGGTTGAAGAGGCTTCACTCTACTGCTCTGTTTTCCACAGACTTTCTCTACTACTATGTTTCTCTCTCTAAAATTGTGTATTTTTTTCCTCTGTCCCGTAATCCTTTTATAGCTGAAAAGAGAATGTTTCTCAATTATTCACGGATTCCTATGTTCAAATATGATTGGTTGTATGATGTGTTACTTTACAATTTACTCTCTCTTTCTCCCTCTTTCTCCTCACATTTCTTATGCAAAATTTGGTAATAGGTGAATAATCCTATGCGGAATAAAAAGGTAGGCGCAGCACATAACTAGATGTTGATTGACTAAAAGAAAACTTGAATTTTATTTTATGACATGACGCTTTTTCGTTGGAGAGAAAATCAAGTGCACAAGACCTAAGATGCACCGGATCAGACACCCCAAAAGAATCCTCCACCATCTTTCTTACGCGTGGGCCCCAGATATCCCCTTTGTTGCCTCCCTCACTCTCCTTCCTCCGTGAGTGTGCTACACTCTTCAATCCGAACCGTCAATCCACTTGATCCAACGGCTAAACTTTAATCTGGCTTTTATCTTCTTCTCTTTTTTTTTTTTTTTCAATTTTCTTCTTTTCTATCAAATCAAAATTAAATTAAATCAAAAATCTAAATCTAATAAAATAACATAAAATTAAATAAAACTAAATCTAAAGCAAAATAAAATAAAACAACTTAAATTACTAAAAATCTAAATTAAAATTACTCTAAGACACATATTTTTAATGAATATAATGACATAATTAACTTTATTTTTATAGAGTTATCACATGACACACTGATATGGTATATGCAACATGTTAGTTATTAAAGATATATTTTTTATCATTGATACATCAAGTGGAATGATTGGGGCTATAAACTCTAAATTATTATTTTCTTTTTTTTTCCTATTTTTTATTAATAACAATTATCTTTTAAGGATAGCTAAATAAGAGATTGTTGAGATATATAAGTGCCAATCTATAGATATTTTTACTCTCTATTAATGTTTTTTCGGATTGACAGACTTTTATTAAATAAAAATAGAAAATTTTTTAAATGATTTGAATTTACAATTAAGTAGGTGCAATATAAATCTTGTTAAGATAAATTTGACATTAAATTTACATTTTTTATATTTATATATATTCGAATTATTTGAAAAATAAATTGATAAAAAAGACACTAAAACTAATAAAATTTATTAATTAGATAAGCCAATTTTAGTCCAAAAAGACCGACGTTCAAGTACGTGAGCTATCAACATGTCACGACACATCATAATATGGGTCGTGCGGGAACAATGATTTTATACTATACGCCGAGACAAGATGACTGAAAAATAAACACAGTATAACACGACTCAAAAATACGTTTATGCTTAACTTAAATCGCCGGTTCACATTACACTTGTCATATCATTCAATATAACTTAAACTAAGTAATCACTGTTGTTGTAAATTACTTTGAAGACATTATATAGTAGAAACAACTGAAAAAGCTTTGAGGATTAATTTATTACATGATCTAAATTCATCTATTGAAACATTTTTTCTTTTTTTCTTTTTCAAATGAAACTGGGGACAAAGAGAAAGAGAGACATTGGTGGACTTTAGAATAAGCAAATTTGCTCAAAAATTTACCACATGATATATTTATGTGTAATCTTTGGATTCTTGAAGCCAAACTCGTGTAATACTTGTAATCGAATTAATCAAAAAGGGGTAAGGAGAAGCATAACCATGGTTTAGGGGCTTTTTGGCATTATAACTAAAAAATAATTTTTTGTTTTTAAAAACAGAAAATTGTTTTCTGAAAACACATAAAGGTATTTGGCATTGTTCTCTGAGAACAGTTTTTAAAAACAGAGTTAAAGAAAATAGAAAATTTAGAGAACAACAAATGTTATTTTTCAAGGTATTTTCTTAATTTTTCTTTTTCTGAAAAAAAATAATTTTTTTTTCATATAACTTTCATACAAATATTATTTTCTTCTAACTTTCTCTCTCATCACCTTCTCTAATAACTCTCTCTCATCACTTCACTTTCTCTCTCTTCATTCTCTATCATCACTTTCTCTCTCATCACTTTCTCTCTCCTCATTTTATTCCATCACTTTCTTTCTCATCATTTTCTATCCCTTCATTTTTTTAAGCACATTATCTCTCCTCATTATTTATTACTACTTTGTTTTTTTATAACTTTTTTTATTTTATTTTTTATCTCCATGCATTCTTATCACTTTCTCTCTCTTTATTCTATTACTTGAATTTATTTCTGATCACTCTCTCTTAATTTTTTCTCCCTAATATTTTTTTATAATACAAATATAATTTTTTTTCCTAAAAATTATTTTTAGAAAATATTTGCCAAACATTCATTGTTTTATGAAAACATTATAAAATAATCTTTGTTCTTATTTCTGAAAATACGACTCTGAAAACAAAAAAAATGCCAAACAGACCCTTAATCTCTTCTTCATTAATCAGTTCTCTATTAAACTCCAATTCTAAGTTCGAACCTCCAAATGAGCTAGATGCCCGTATTCCATAGTCCTGTAAATACTTCATTACAAAAATTTAAAAAAAAAATTCGCTATAATTGTAGTAATATAGGTTGATGCCATTGGAACATTTGAGTTGGTCACGTTTATCGATCAATAAATAATCAATTTAAAATATTATTTTTTTGACGAAAAAAAGAGAATATTAGACGATTAACGTCGTTATTCTCTCTGAATGTAGCCAGTCTATTTAAGAATATTCCTTAAGATTTTATGGGCAGTGACTGTCACCATCGAACGAAGTGAATTACTTGAACTTCATTCTAACACTAGCAAAAATAATACTCTACAAGTAAGAAGTTCAAATTCGCGAACTCTGAGATAACTGTTGTGCGATCTAAAATCTACATGGTCGTCAATGCCAAAAAAGGGAAAGTAAGCGACCAAGTTATACACGTCAAGTCGTATAAGTATTTTCTTTATCAAAGTGTGACCTCTTCTGAGTAAGTAAAATGCAATCTCCTTCGAATTATTTAAAATGCGACCAGTATGAAAAGGAAACTAGACTATACTTCGTCAAGCGGGTAACCTATGAAGAAAAGGAAACAAAAGTTTCTCTTTAAAGATCGACCAGTCATCTTATTTAAGTTATTACCCAGTTATATTATTACTCAAATTGTATTTTCTAATTATGCAGTTACCCATTCTCACAATTGAGAAACATTGAGCTATCCTCACCAATATAAATGGAGTTCAATGCAGTTGTGGGGGATCTTTTTAGGGATCTTTGGAGGAACCTTTTAGACCTTGACTTCTTTTCAGGACAACACATTATAATCTTTAGCTCTTGGAATTCCGTCCTCGAAACTTAACGAAAACTCTTATAATTCTCCAGAAAATAGTAACAAAATAGTGGGCGTAGGCTCATCTTTTTTGGGGCTGATCCACTATAAAATTCTTGTCTCCTTATTTATTGTGATTGATTAACCCTTTTCACACACAAGCCACATCTTGAAAATTCCTGAAATTTATTGTTGACAAAACTTCCGTCAACAATTTGCACTAGAAGGAGGGCTATTCCAGCAAGAAAAAAAAATTTGTCAATTCCGCACCTTTCAACAATGGCAAACACCAGAAACACTATCAGAAACACTGGAGCTAGCAAAAATCATCCCCATAGTACTGCTGCTGTGCAAGAAGATCCTGCTCAGGATCAACCTGCCACGACCGCGCCAGAAAATATTGTCCAAAGATAGGATCGCATGGAGGCGGCACTGGTCAACCTTCAACAAATCACTAGTCAGATCAATGACTCTCTAGGATGACTTGCTGAGGGATAGATGGTGACTCTGCCACTGCACAAATGTCTCAGAGAACGTCTTGGTCAACAACCTGAGAGAGGAATACAGATCCTGGAGACAGGGAACCGCGACCAACTTAAAACCCGGCAGGAGCGTCATGGAGATCGTATCTCTAAGGGAAAAAATAAGGTCACAGACCTGCCTCTGGAATCTGGTACTGAAAGTTCGAGCCCTGATCGTAACCATGGACAACCTTCCCAGAGAGCGACCATCAATCGTGATTACCTAGACAACGAGCAAAAACGTCAATCGAGGAGTGTTTTTGAAAGGATCAGTAGGGAATCTTGACAGAATCCCATAGACCTGAGATAACATCTAGATCAGCAGCGTAGTCAGGAGTGATCCACATCACATCATAACGACCGAAGTCGATCTCATCGCACAATTTCATTGAAATCCCTAAGGTCACTGTAGACCCTACCTAATCAAGCCCCCTTATATCGTGATAACGATCAGAGGCCACTCCTACCACCGGTAAGAGAGAATGTTCTCCCTCTAAACGTCGATGTTCATAATTTGAGGATTGCATTAGACACACTTGCTGGCTAGGACGATGAGCTCGCTGATGGTATCGTCAATCGCCATTCAGCGAGGAGGTTCGAGCTGTCGCCTTACCTGCTGGATTTAAACTTCCCACCATAAATACTTTTGATGGGAAAACAGATCCACAGGACCATATGGACCATTTCAGTGACCTGATGGAACTTCATCGTGTTGATGATCTCGCACGAAGTAGATGCTTTACTGTAAGTCTCACAGGAGCTGCGAAGAAGTGGTTTCGAGGACTCAAGCCTGGCTCAATCTCGTCTTGGCAACAGCTTCAGACTACTTTCTTGAGGCAATTCCAGGCCGCAAAGGATTTTACTGTTTCACTAGTGAGTCTGTCTGGTATTCGACAAGGCCCGGAGGAAACTCTACGATCTTATCTAAATCGTTTTACCTCAGAGTTGGTAAAGGTCAATAACCCGCCTGAGGGAGGAGTTTTAACTCTTATGATGGCTAGGGTACGACCAGAAACTAAACTCTGGGAAGAGTTGCTGGAGCGAGAATGTAGAACCCTTGAAGACTTCTATCGAAGAGTTGGTCGACATCTAAGAGTGGAATCTTCACGCAAAAACCTTCATAAGACGACAAAGGGAGGAGGAAAGGATACTGTTAAAGATGTGACCACAAAAAACAACAATAATGATAAGAAGTCGAATAAAAGGAGTAATGAACAATCGACTGAGAAGCAGCCCAAACAGAAAAAGCAGGAGATTCCGAGAGCTCCCATAAGGTTCAATAGTTATACCGAACTGAGTGCACCCATAGATCATATTAATGCCATCACAAACCAACAGGAGCGGTATCGACAACCAGAACCAATGAAAAGAGATAGAGCGAGGTGCGACCCGAACAAATTTTGTCAGTATCATAATGACATTGGACATGATACCAATAACTATTTTGCCCTGAAAGATGAGATCGAAAGATTAATTAAAGAAGGATGGCTACGGCAGTACATCAAACAAAATAACGAAAACTGAGAAGAAAACTGATAGCAACCTCTAGAAATACAACGCGAGGTGCGAACTATTTTCGGAGGACCGCACGTTGGTGGAGATTCCAAGAGAGCGCATGATAGATATACACGAGAAGCTCGACAGTATCCGTTAACCAACGTCATGCACCTTGAGCAGCGACTACGAAAGCTTTAATGAGTACCAGATATAGACATTACCTTCACAGAACAAAAAGCGAGGGAGGACTATTATCCACATAATGATGCATTGGTCATAAAGATCAATTGTGGAAGCACGCAGTTGTGGTGAGTATTGGTTGATAACGGGAGTACTGTTGATATCCTGTACTACGACGCCTTTAAAAAGATGGGGTTGAATGAAAGCAACTTAAAGCCTGCCATCACTCCACTCTACGGATTCACTGGTAACAGTATAATACCTATGGGCATGATCGAGTTAATGGTCAACGTAGGAACCTATCCTAGGGTTTCAACAGTAATGACCTAATTCTTGGTTGTAGATTGCCCCTCTGTATTCAATGCTGTACTAGAAAGATCGACACTGAAGGAACTTCGAGCTATTACTTCAATCTATCATCTCGCTATGAAATTCCCGTCCCAACACGGAGTAGGCAAAGTGCGAGGAAACAAACATGATGTGCGGACCTGTTATAACAAATCTTTAAAGCTCACAGCAAAGGATGCGACACCTCGCACAATGATGGTCCAGCTACCAAGAGAAGCGTCAATAGCGTCAATCGAAACGATAAGTGAAGATCTCGACCCTCGAGAAATCGATGAAGAGGTCAAAACTAGACCCATTGAAGACTTGGAGGATTTGCCATTTGATAGGTCCTCCAAGATTTTAAAGATTGGAGCAAAGCTTCACGAACCTGTGCGTGCTTCATTGGTCAATTTTCTGAAATCTAACTTGGATGTCTTTGCATGGCAACATTCAGACATGATGGGAATCGATCCGAATATCATATGCCATCGTCTTAATATAGATCTGACAAAGAAGCCTATACGACATAAAAGAAGAGCTATGAATCTAGAACGCTACGTCACATTGAAAGAAGAGGTTGAGAAGTTACTCGAAATTGGATTTATCAAGGAATCTTTTTACCCGAACTAGCTTGCTAACCCAGTTTTGGTAAAGAAACTCAACGGGAAGTGGAAAACGTGCATCGATTTCACTGATCTCAACAAAGCATGCCCAAAAGACAGCTTTCCCCTTTCAAGAATCGACCAGCTTGTAGATGCGACGTCGGGGTATGGATTCTTAAGTTTCATGGATGCATATTCTGGATAGAATCAAATCCCCATGTACGAGCTAGATAAGGAGCATACCTCATTCATCACTGATCGAGGATTATACTGTTATAAAAAGATGCCATTCAGACTCATTAATGCAGGAGCAACCTACCAGCGTCTTGTCAGTATGATGTTTGCAAAACAAATTAGCAAGACGATGGAAGTATATGTTGACGACATGTTGGTGAAGTCGAAGAAAGCCGAAGATCACATCAAGCATCTTGATGAGACTTTTGAAATTCTTCGAAAGTATCAAATGAAGCTGAATCCCCAGAAGTGCGCATTCGGGGTAAGATCTGGAAAAAATCTGGGTTTCATGGTCAATTAGCAAGGCATTGAAACTAATCCTCAAAAGATATAAGCGTTGATTGATATGCAATCTCCTCGCAAACCTATGGATGTATAGAGCCTGGCAGGAAGAGTAGCTGCACTGAGTTGATTTGTATCCAGGTCGACTGATAAATGCCAACCGTTCTTTGAAGTATTAAAGGGTTCGAAGAAGTTCGAGTGGACAGAAGAATGTGAACAGGTGTTTCAAAAGTTGAAAGCACACTTGGGTTCTCCTTTACTCTTGTCGAAACCAAATCCCAGGGAAGAATTATATTTATACCTCACTGTTTCTAAATATGTGATAAGTGTTGCGTTAATTCAAGAATATGAAAATATACAATGACCAGTATATTACATAAGTAAAAGGCTACTCGTCGTTGAAACAAGATATCCAGAAATAGAGAAATTGGCATTAGCACTCATCGTCGCGTCCAGGAAGTTTCGACCTTATTTTCATGTGTACACCATCATAATCTTCATGAATTTTCCGTTAAAATAGGTTCTACAAAAACCTGAAGCATCAGGATGACTACTTAAGTGGGCAGTTGAGTTGAGTCAGTTCGACATCGATTTTCAACCCCACACCGCGGTTAAAGGGCAAGCTCTTGCAGATTTCATTGCGGAGTTCACATATGATGTTAATCCTCCCACAGAAGTAATCAAAAAACTTGTTACAGATTTATCAAGGTTGTGGAAGCTTTACATCGATGGATCGTCAAACAAAGGTGGAACTGGAGTGGGTATTGTTCTAATCAATCTTGAAGGGCATAATATTCATTGTGCACTTCGCTTCAAATTTCCAGCGTCAAATAATGAGGTAGAATATGAAGTACTGATAGCCGGGCTAAAGCTCGCACAAGAAATGAAGGTCGAAATAATTGACGTATACAGTGATTCCTAGCTGGTCATTTGTCAAGTGAATGGTGAGTATCAAGTAAGAGGAGAGCGAATGATGGCTTATTTATATGAGGTACAAAGATTATTTTCGACATTCACTGCCTATAACATTCAACTTCTTCCTTATATTAACAATACTCGGGCAGATGCTCTAGCTAAGCTCGCCTCAACAAAAGATGCCGAGTTACTAAAGGTGGTCCCTGTAGAGTTTCTTACAAAACTAAGTATCGAAGCAGAACCCCAAACAGCTATGACGGTTGACAGAAAATCATCGTGGATAGATCCTATAATGAAGTACATACAAAATGGCGATCTCCCTGAAAACAAAGACGACGCAAAGCGATTTCGAATGAAGGCAACTCGCTATGTTATCTATGACGAGAAGCTTTATCGAAGAAGTTTTAGTGCACCGTTATTGTTATGTGTTAATGAAGAAAAAGCACACTACATTAATTCACGAAGGAATATGTGGAAATCATTCCGGGGGGTAGGCACTTGCGAACAAAGTTCTTAGACAAGGATACTTTTGGCCAACTATGAAAAAGGATACAATGGAATTTACTAGGAGGTGTGACAAATGCCAACGATTTGCAACTGTTCCTAGAATGACACCTGTTCCTCTCACTCCAATGACCAGTCCATGGCCATTTGCAGTATGGGGAATTGATATTATCAGAATGCTTCCGTTGGCGCGAGGTGGATTGAACTATGCAGTGGTCTCAGTCGATTATTTTACCAAGTAGACAGAAGCTGAAGTCTTGACTACCATTTCCGCAAAAAAGATGATAGATTTTGTTTATAAATCTATAATCTGTCGTTATGGTATACCACATATCATAATTTCTAATAATGGGAAACAATTTGATTGCGATGAGTTCCGTAACTTCTGCAATAACCTAGGCATCAAGAAGAATTTCTCCACTGTTATTTATCTATAAGCCAATGGATAGGTCGAAGTAGTAAATAAAATACTTAAACATAATATAGAGAAGAAGTTGGAAGAGCATAAAGGAGCTTGGCCAGAAATACTCCCTGAAGTTTTATGGGCTTATCGCACCACTCAACGAACCACTATTGGAGAGAGTCCATTCTCTTTAGCTTATGGATATGAAGCAATGGTTCCAATCGAAATTAGTGCGAGCTCTCTACGACGGTCAACCTATGAGCAAGATCACAACAAAACACTAATGAGGATTGAGCTCGATCTCTTAGAAGAAAGACGCGAGTAGTCTCAGCTTCGAATCGCATCATATCAACAGCGCACTGCTCGATATTATAACACTAAAGTCAGAAGAAGAGAATTTGAAGTTGATGATCTTATTCTTCGACAAGTCCAATCTAATAATAAAGAGCACGGTGCTGGTGTATTTGGACCCTCTTGGGAAGGACCGTATGTTATTGATGTCGTCATTTGACTTGGGACATATAAGTTAGCTCACACTGGTGGACAAAAGATGGAGCATGCCTGGAATGCAGAACAACTTCGTCGCTATAATCCGTAAATTTTCATATATTTTCAACAACTTCAGGGGACATCTTGTATTCGTCATTCGTGGGACATCTTTCATTCGTCATTCATCAATAAAGATATCTACTTGAATTCGTCATTCGTTGATCATCATTCGTTATTCATTTGATTTTCGACATTCGAATAAAGATGTATTCTCTTCGATTATAGTTTTATGGCAATCTTTGAACACCATAAAACTCGGGGGGCGGTGGGATCAGAATATTATCTCCTACTTGCTTCCTAAGGGACTATGCAAATGTCCATTTAGAGCAGTTGGAATGTTAGATCCTAAAAATTTCTAACATTTCTTAAAATCTTAGGATTTTCTCCTCGCTTCATGCCATAGCATGTCGTATCACGCAATTTCCCTCCTCGAACAACAAAGTAACTAAACAAAACGTTCATTGTTCGATGTGATATATTGTTATATTTACATTTTGCCATGGAACTTTTGAAAAATAGTATAGAGTTTGCATCACTCATACTTGCTATTTTCTTAAGTAACCTAACCTATCCTAACACTACTATTTTAAGTGTGTTGAATTTGAATCGCAATAGCGTACCGATCAGTCACTTAGTGATTGACTACTTGGTTAAATTGATAATCTTTTATATTAAAACGTTGTGTTCTGATTATTTTGCAGGAATATATATATATCTGACGAGAGAGCATTTATTAAAATAAAGCTCGTACCTATATGCATGCAAAGAAATACAAATAAGGGGACCAAGCCTGCATTGTTCTAAAATTAAAAAATAATAATACAATTTTTATGCAGATATGCTCGCTCCACCATCTCCAGTTTTGGTAGGTTCTGCTTCCCTCCAACTCTGAACAAGCTCGACCATGTCTTCGCCAAAGATGGTAAAGTCGAAGTCCGGATGTTCGCAGAAGATGTTATATATTATGGTCGACGATGCGATGTCACTAGCTTTTTCTTCAAGCTCATTGACTTCAGTAGCCTTGAAATCTTCAATAGCCTTGTGAGCTGCCTTTGATGTCGCCTTCTTCATGCGATCCAGATGCTCAGAGATGACCTTCTTAAGCTCTTTAATTTTCTCCTCGAGCTTCTCCTTTTCGAGCCTTTCTTTGGTCAGAACTTCAAGCAGCTGCTGCCTCTCTAATTCGAAGGCTTTTCTCTCTTCCTCGTGAGCTTTCTCTGAGTCCTCGAATGCTTGGGTTATCTCTTCGACTTTGTCGGCCTTTTCCAAATACTCAAGGACTGGGTCATGCATTAGGACAGCAGCTGCAGTAGTCTAAAAATATCACACATCAGAACTAGAAAAGTGCATTGAAGAATGAAGATAGAAGCTACTTACATTCGCCAGCATCTTCATTGCAGAACTAAAGGCGATCTTGACTGGTCGTCATTTCATCCTCTCCTAGCCATCCTCAGAGGTAAAATGATCAATGAAGGCTACGCTCATACCAACGGCAATTGGTTGAGAAGTGTGAAGAGCTCCTCATCTTTATCCACCTGGTCTGGTTCTGAAGAAGTGGTAGTCTCCTTAGATGGCTCGGGTTGGTCGTAGTTAGCAGAAGCTAAGGAGGAGGCGAGCTCGTTAGGGCATCTTCAAAGGTGACCTTTCGTTTCTTTGAAGTGTTGACCTTCTCTTTCCCTTTTGACGAAGATGGCATGCCATCTGGTGTCTTGGACTTTGCCATCGACCCCAGAGTGGAAGGCGGTGCTCACAGTCCGCTGCCGATTTCCATATCTGTACAAATGGTTCGTTAGCATACAAAGGAGTACAATGCAATAAAAAGAAAAGAAATAACTACTTTCTTGTTGCTGGGAAATTGTGATGATACGGCTTCTAGAGATGAAGGCTCTGAGGTTGGAGGAGAAGCATGTGCTTTTCGTTTCTTAGATTTGGAAGACGAGGCACTTTTATCCTTTTGCTTCATCGGCTTCTTCTTCTTCGAGCTCGAGGGTTTAGTCGAATGGACAGTGGAATCCGAGAGAGTGGCTCTCCTTGGAAGCAGTCTACAAGCGACCAAGTTCTTGGACGTACCAAGCTTCTTTCAATCGAATTCTTCAATCGAAAGGTTGTTTATTTGGTACATCCTTGTGAGCTATTCTTTGGAAAGTCCTGCCCGTTCTCTATTGTCTGCAAAGACATACGAGTATGATCAGAATAATGTATTTATATAGAGAAGGTAGTAAGGTGAAAGTTACCTACTAGGGTTCTAAAAGAAGCCGTTATCTGCATAGTCAAAGTAGAAAAATGGATTTTTCCCATGTTGTTGCGAATACCATAGATGGTTTTTATGGCTTGGTTTGACCATTTGCTTGCATAGAAGAAGCCAAAGTCTGATGAGTTCGATTTCACTTGGTAGAACCAGGTAAACTCTTCAGAGGAGAGGGTTCCTAATCCTAATTTATGATAGAGTATGTACAGACCTACTATATATCTATATGTGTTTGGGGTGAGTTAAAAAGGAACGACCCTATAATAATCAACAATGGATTTTATGTATGGATGGAGTGGGAGGTGGACCCCACATTTGAGGACTGCTTCTGAGAACGAGGCAATTCCGCGAGGAGGTATGTGGGGCTGATTGAACTCTATGGGAAGCGAAGAGGGATGTCAATCTTGAAGTTGCAAACAATCTTACTGAGCTTGTTTGCTGTACAGCTCGTCCTTATATTGGTACATGACCATTGTCCCTCCACATATTGGTAACCCGTTGCAAATGCAGGGGCATCCTTGATATGCCGAGGCCACTAGTCTTGAGGAAGGTTGCCTATATGAGGACTATTTTGCCTGATCCTGGTCATCTCAACTTCAGGTTCTGGCTCATTATAGTCTTCTAGGTTTATAGTACTGACACTTGCATTGGAAGAATCTCCTGAGAATGTGTTTCCTTCCCTAAAATCCTCACTACTAGACATCTGAGAAGAAATATGGATAGGGTTTAGTCCTATGCGAGCAACGGGATTTTTTGCTATATGCGAGTAGTTTGGGGTCACATCCTAGGATCGCAATAACAGACAGCTCATCGGATTTTTTCTAATCGATCTAAGGATTCATAAAATGTTCGAGCAGCTTGTCAAAAAATAAATGAATAAGGTTTCAGACCCTAAAGACTCTTACGAGTTCGTCTTTGTCAATCATCTAAAAGAGAGTATTCTATAAACTAAGAGGATCTGAAAAATTCTCATTTCAGTCTGAGTATGGGACTGGTTTTTATTCAGGACATTTGGGTTCTACAATTTATTCCTATTTCTAAAAACCGTAAATAAGAGTTCTGGAAAAGAACGAAGAGCAAAAGAGAGGATATATACTAACATTTTTTCGAAGACACAGGAATCTAGATGACGTCTGGAGAAATGTGGTAATAACTTCATTGGAGAAGATGCTGAAACTATGCGAGATGAGAAACAGTGACATCAGAAGGGATTGCTCTATGAACACTTCGGGTTTTAGGAGAGAGAGAGAAGATGATAGGGTTTTGTGATGAAGAAGCAGATTGATTTTTTGGTATATATATGTCTCAGACATCGCCAAATCACAGTCTAGATCAAGGTTTTAATTTTTCGGATCCAAAGGGTGAAGTTCATGCGGAATTTGATTATCCAAAATTAAATCGATATCTTTTTAAAATTTGAAACGATTCGATTTAAGACAGCAGCTGGTGTCATCACTATCATTGTGTTTATTCAGAAACAGAAAAGACTCCTCGAGTTTCGCTACTTTCTAAGAAAATATGACACGTGATTGCATTTGTCTGAAGAAGGTACGTGTGGTTCTAAAAAGGTGTGATTTGAGAATTGACGGCTCTTCGAAAACTTCAAGATAATATCATGACGTCACATTTATAAGCTTGCACTTATCATAAAAGGAAGTTCCATTTTGTTCTAAAGAAACTAATGGAGTTGGGGGGACAATTGTTGTGTGATTTAAAATCTACATAGTCATCAATGCCAAAAAGGGGAAAGTAAGCAACCAAGTTATACGCGTCAGGTCGCATAAGTATTTTCTTTATCAAAGTGCGACCTTCTCCGAGTAAGTAAAGTGCGATCTCCTCTGAATGATTTAAAATGCGACCAGTATGAAAATGAAACTAGACTAAGCTTCGTCAAGCGGGTAACCTACAAAAAAAGGGAAATAAAAATTTCTCTTTAAAGATCGACCAATCATCTTATTTAAGTTATTACCCAATTATATTGTTACTTAAATTGTATTTCCTAATTATGCAGTTACTCATTCTCATAATTGGGAAACATTGAGCTATTCTCACCTATATAAGGAGAGTTCAATGCAGTTGTGGGGGATTTTTGGAGGAATTTTTTAGACCTTAACTTCTTTTCAGGACAACACATTGTAATTTTTAGCTCTTGGAATTCCGGTCTCGAAACTTAATAGAAACTCTTGTAATTCTCCAGAAAATAGTAACAAAATAGTGTACGTAGGCTCATCTTTTTTTGAGTTGAACCACTATAAAATTCTTGTCTCCTCATTTACTGTGATTGATTAACCATTTTCATACACAAACCACGTCTTGTAAATTTTCAAAATTTATTATTGGCAAAACTTCCCTCAACCGTAACAATATTACCGCTTGAGTACCCGTTCGGTGTTATTTAGAATATTACTTAAACAATTAGTGGTATTAAATGTGAATAACGTAGACGTAGTTCCAACCAACCTTCCGTCGTCTTTCATACCTTTTATTTTATTTTATTTGTTGATAAACACTTTCACACATAGATATGTCATTACGTTTTCGTCAAAAAAAAAAAGAAGAAAGAGATGTGATTATATGATTTAACTTTTAGGGAAAAAAAAAACAAAAAGCAAATGTGATTGTGATAAAACTATGGTTAGCTAACTTGAGTTAGCTGTTTAACTAGGGTTAAGTTAACTAAGGATGGTTAAGGAGGAGTGTTTTGATATAGGTTGAAGGCTAGTAGAAGTGGCCCCATCCCTTTCTTAATTTATGTGCTGGGAGGCAACCCTTTTTTCTCTCCAGATCTTGTCAAAGCTTGGCTAAGTTTCCACTGAACTAATTATATCGCCGTTAAACAAACACAGTTCTTTCTTGGTGTTCCTGAGTAAGAAGAAGGTGCATACTGGAAGTCTTATACAAAGTTTCTAAGACGTGAAGGGCCAATTTTCTTCTAAGGCCATACTTTCAGACCCTCTTATTGGAATATAAGGTAGGATGTCTTTAATCTCTTCAATTTTATGGCCTGTTTATATGATATTAATAACATGAACCCAATATTACTTATGTTTGGTGATGACTGGCTATTTGGGCTTCTAAGTATTTGTTATGGTTGAGTTTATATTTCTTTGGTTTTGGGGTTGTTATTTGTTATTGTTAGTATTGTTACTTTATCTTATACGAAGATAATTGATAAAGAGAAATGCTAACAAGAAAGAAAATATAAAACGCTAACCAAAGAGAAATCTGTAGTTTAAATGTAAGTTAAGAGATGTCCAAATTCATGGCACAATATTGGTTTCCTTTTTTCAGGGAAGCAACATTAATTAGTTTGTGATAGATACCCATTCTTATTAGTATTATTATTATTATATAAAGAAAACCCAAAACTAATCACTCTTAAAATGTAGTAGTCATAAGAAAACTTTATTTTGTTTATTTATACGACTATAAACTGACAAACCAGTCGAGTTGCCGAGTATGTTTTACGTCATTGTATATACATACGCTGGTACAATAACTAATATTGAAGTTATGTTTTAGCATCAATATGTTTTATCATCAATAGTGTGGTACTTGGCAATACTCTTTCTCCAATAATTACCATATCTAATAAAGAGAGCAGTGAGTGAGTGAGTGAGTGAGTATGAAAATTTGAAGCTACCAAATGTTTGAAAACCGAATAAACAATATATTATAATTTAGAGAATTCGACATTAAGGAAACAAAAATCTTACCTAGACTCCTAGAGTCTAGAGAATAAAGGGCGGCTTTTAAGCCAAAATGCCGAATTTTTTATCTCCGTTTGGAAAATGACTGTTTTTCAAATACATTAAATAATGGCCGTTATTTTGTATAAAATTGATTTATTCTTTAAAACATTGATTATCTTTTAAAAAATAGATCACTAAAAAAAGATCATTTATTAAAATAAATTATAAAACGCACATTTATTAAATAGGAAAAAAAAAACATTTGTTAAACACTCTACAAAAACAGTATTTTTATTGGTCATGCCAGAATGGGGTTACAAAAACCACCAATTTTCTTAACATCAATAGATACTTTGGCATTGGTGAGGCCCACGTCACTTTTTAAAAGGAAAAAATATATATATATATATATATTAAGTTCGATTGACACACAAAAAAAAAAAAAAGAAAAAAAAGGAGAAGGTGCATATATATTGTCCAGTCCATCGATGGTTACACTAGGTGACTAGGGAATCTTTTCGCCACCGCCAGAGAAGAAAGTGTCACCAACTCCAAAAATAGGATAATCCTCATGTTTAACCTTCTCTTCTCATAATACTCGAAAGTTTTTATTTTTACTTGATACCTTTTGGTTAAACTTGAGACGTAAAATATTGAAAATAACTTTGCATATGTTTGACAAATTTATTACTAAACACTTCTTAATTAATATCTAATTAATATTTTATTTTTTAAAATAAAACGAAAATCACATGTTAATTATGTTCATATTTTAAAATTTCTCTCTAATATGAGAAATGTAAAATAACATAATGAAATTGAATTACATTGCAAGCTATATTGTACATGGTGGTAAAGGTTAATTTTCCCAAAAAGAAATTGGCTTTTTCTTTTTTTTTGTTGCTACCTTCAAGCCTTGCCGGCATTGTAATACAATGCAAGAAGGAATTTCATCCACCATAATCTGGTTCTTTCTAATCTATATATGATAAAGTTTCAATTAAAATATTTGATTTGGTGTAGTGTTTGCTGACTTTAGTCTAAAATTTCCAATTGTAGATGGCAGAGAAGAGAGGTAGCATTGCCTTCTTCGCAACCTATCGACCACCGGTGCCGTTGGACATATTCTCTTGCTCCAAAACGTCAAAGCAAGATGAGCTTCACATGACTGATGGAGTGTCCTACAATTACAACGCTCAAGTCATTCCATCCGCCGCTCTCAAGACAATTCTCAAGCGCCCGAAATTGGCTTCCGAAGGCAGTGAGGCCGACGTAAATTCAGGTCGTCTCACGGGCTTGATTTTCGTTTCTGAACGAGGCAACCTCGAAACGCTTCACATAGCTCTCCGCTTCAATGACAGCCCACCAAAAGTCAAAGTCTTTAGTTTCGCTGACGTTTTCGGAACATTCGATGGTGTTCGCATGGAGGACAGTGGTTCCATTGCCGGTGATTATCTTGTCTACGTCACCACCAAGGATGACCCCAGTGAGCGTCGTCAGCCATGGACTGCCGTTTATAGAACCAATCTTAAGACCGGAAGAACTGACCGTCTCACTCCGAAAGGTTCCTTTCCGGACTCATTCTTCTGTTTCTTTTTATCACAACTCGCTAGGCATCATGCATACATATACATAGAATGCCTTTTTCGTGATAATTTAAGTTCTCCTCGTTAATTCAACATCAACAGAGACAGCTGACTTAAGCCCCGCGGTGTCACCGTCCGGAAAAAGGATAGCGGTGGCGACGTTCCAAAGAAAGGGTGGTTGGGATGGAGAGATTGAAGATCTAAAGACTGACATTTATGTGATGAACGTGGAGAAGCCGCCTTTGGGCCGCAAGAAGCTTGTCGAAAACGGTGGCTGGCCGACGTGGGGAAGTGACAACGTCATATTTTTCCACCGCAAGGTTGGTGAGTTTTGGGGTGTGTTCCGATTCGACATTAGCAACGGCTCGACTACTCGCGTGACTCCGGACGGGATTGATGCGATAACTCCGGCGGCCATCAATGCTAACGAAGTGGCAGTGGCAACTATTCGTCAGAAATCACAATTTAGTGACGTTCGCGTCGAAGCACAATATCGACACATTGAGATTTTTGACTCAACTGGAAATCAACAACCCCTACAAATCACTCAAAAGACCAGACCAAAAGCCGACCATTTCAACCCCTTTGTGCTCGATGGTGGGAAGCGCATCGGTTACCATCGTTCTAGGAGCGACCTTCTCAAGGTACGTACCCATTGCCACTGCCAACCTCTTTGACCAATTCTTTTTTCTGGTGATGTTTTTACTTATAAGCCTACGTACAACGTACGATTGTTACTTATGTGATATGATAGAGTGGAGATGATATCCCAAGAAAGTTCTTCAAGCTCGACTCTCCACATCAGGATGTAGGATTGTTTAGGGTATCAGGAGTGTTCCCCACATTTTCCAAAGACGGCTCCAAGCTTGCATTCGTTGACAATGAGTTCAAGGCTGTGTGGGTAGCCGATAGCAAAGGGTTGCGTGTTGTTTACGAGGTATATATATAACAAGAATATCTTATCAATGTGCAAATATGCATGTCTTTTATGATCGATATAAATTTTTATGAATGAGTTTTGTTTATGTAGACCAAAGGCCCAGACAACATCTTCTCGCCAGTTTGGAACCAAGATCCAGAAAAGGATATATTGTATGTATGCATGGGACCTTCTTTCAACGCTGGCAAAAGATTGGACATCTGTGCAATCCCTAACGTCTCCAGTCGTGCACAGCATCGTCGACAGCTCACAAAGGCTTTCAATAATGCCTTTCCATCCACAAATCCAGACGGTAACTTTTCTTACTCGTTACTTCTCATAAATATTTTGTATTGGAATTAAAAATGATTTTCACCGCATAAGATTGGTCTAGGGAATTTTCAAATATTTCCTCAAAATAATTGATTATACGAGTACATAGTCTTAATTCATAGTAAATAGATACATACAAAGAGAATAAATCTAATATCTCGTGTAGCCTATAAGTGGATCCCAGTTTTTTTCTAGTCTATCAGTGGATCCCAGTTTTTTTGTTTTCTAAACCACGATTTTCCAATCTAAACGCATAACTGAATGAACGTATGGATGTTGCGTACAATTTCTTAAATTCATAATTTATATTTTTGTAATTTTTCAACACATAAGATTGTACGAGTTTGTTCTACAGAAAATACGAAGACTTTTTTTTTCTTCTAGTTTATGGAGAATCTATAGAAAATAATACGTAATGGATATCTTTTTTGCTAAGGTTTTTATATATATATGTATTTATTAAATTATTTAATAAATAAAATATTAATATATATAATATAAAAAATCATGACTTTTTATTTACTTAGATATAAAACTTAAAACCAAAACCATCAAAACGTGACTTTTTGTTTTTAAAGAAAAGGTAACTTTATATATATATTATATATATATATATATATACATTAGCAGATAATTTATTTTTTCAATTAAGAGTGTTTCACTTTTATTCAGTTTTTCAATTTCTGTTTATTTAATTATCTAATAATTAGATATTTCTTAAATTCAAAATTTAAACAAATTAGGAAAATTTTCTCTTCATAAATTTAAATTAATTAATTAATTAATAAAAATTATTAATTATTGTAGACAAACAATTTATCTAGACAAAGTGTGCAGTAACAGAAATAATGTATTATCTAGTACATTGTTTGTAAGAGGTGGAATTGAAGACTTATCGACCTGTAATTCAAGGTCTAATAAATTATGATAATTAATTAAACTCTCTAATTAATTTATTTAATTTATTAATTCCAGTATTACTCTATTAAAAATTTTGAATTGCACTCTTGAAGTTACAGAATTAATTTACTTAGAAAATAACGAATATTCTATCGATTTAATCATTACATGTAATTCAATTCTCCATAGACAATTCATAATTTGAATTAGGTTATATTCCGTTTACTTCTCCAATTACATTTTTATCCTTGTGTACCATTGATTCTCCGATGAACATTTAATTTATAAATCTATTATAAATTGAGTACTCAAATTATTCAAGTAATCATCTTTCTAGCTCTCTAATAGAAGTAATGGATTCCATATCTGTAAGTTACATCTTCAGTTACTCATTTCATCATATTTTTAAAATATAAGTATTTCGATCTGTTTAAAAAACAAACCTTTGACAAGTATGTTAAACAATATAATGTTGTAAATATGAGTCTATAACTATTCAGGATTAAGATTGATCTACATACGATTATCTTGTGACATTATTTAAACTCTCAACAGTTAACGGAATTTATGTGAAATTCAAATCATGTCTGGTCTAATCTTATATAATCGAATTATATATAGTACTTCCATTGTAAAGTAAACACGTCAATAGTTTCGATAAGATTATTATATTTTCTATGTTAATGGACCATATTAATAATATTTAATTAAAGATATTAAATTTTAATTAATTATTACGGACTATATTTAATTTATTATCGATAAATTTAATCCTCATGTATATAATACTTATATACTAAATTTTTGTAGTCATAGAAATAAACTAAGGAGGATTTCTTAGGAATATTCTGATATTTAAAAACATAAAAATTATGCACAAATTTAAATAAAAAAATGTCATTGTATTAATTTAGCAAATATCCAAAATATATATACTTTCAGGCACCAACCCTAATATTTTGTTAACTAATTAGTTCAAGTTCAATTGATAAAATAAATTCCCATGCACTATGATCAGTTACTAGGTATAGTTCGTTATAGTATTCTTTCAAAAGAAAAGGCCCTTTAGTATGTTATAGTTTCCAATATTTGTCGATTGGGTTGAAAATTGTAACAGGGACGAAATTAGTTTTTCGATCTACAAGAGATGGAGGGGACAAAAGATACAAGAATCTGTATATAATGGAGGACGCACAATCAGGGGACTTTGGAGAAGGCAATGTAACGAGGCTAACAAATGGTCCTTGGACTGACACACAGTGCCAATGGTCCCCAAGGGGAGATTGGATAGTATTCTCGTCAACTCGGGACAAGCCTAATGGTGCACCAGAAACTGATAATAATCTTGACCCAGGATACTTTGCGGTGTTTCTGGTGAAGGCAGACGATCCATCGGTTGTGGTTAGAGTGGTAGGAAGTGCAAATGATCTTTCAGGGCATGTGAACCATCCGTTCTTCAGTCCGGATGGAAAGAGCATTGTTGTGACTGCAGATCTTGCCGCGGTGTCTGTTGATCCCATATCTTTGCCTCTTTTCTTGCACTCTGTGAGGCCGTATGGAGATATCTTCACTGTCGACATTGACCCTGATGACATAAACAAGAACAAGAATGTGAAGAAGTTCAATCGTATCACGCATAGTAGGTATGAGTATTCCACTGCTAGTTGGACCATGTACTCAACTCAGGACCCGAATGCTGCTTGGAACCTACTTTTAGATAAAGACTACACTCCATCATGCCCTTATGCTTATCCTGATGGAGGTGAAAGTTGGCACATGACTGGCCACCTGATCATCCCAAGAAGATGTTGTTGATTGCCTTTGTGTTCCTATTTACCTGCATTTTTATCCCGTATGCTGTCATCCCAAGAAGATGTTGTTGATTGCCTTTGTGTTCCTATTTACCTGCATTTTTATTCCGTATGCTGTCATTTGATGTTCCGATAATATCACTTTCTTCATCCAATAATGCAATTTCAATATAAGAGCCATGCCTTCAGAATTATATAAGTACTGATTGTTGTTCTCAAAACTTGGTAACATGCAAAGCAAATCTTTCGTTGTTTTCAAAATGAAGCTTCTAAATTACTCTTTGATGTGCACTAAGTATACCATACTTTATTTTAATTAACTTATTAAAGAATACTTTAAGATGCTTCTTTTTGTGAGGAATAATGCCCTTAAACATTTAGTTTTTGGTAATATCGAAGTACATTTAAGACATTATGTTTTTTTCGATTTAAGTAGTATTTGTAATATGAGACTATTTATATAAAAAGTAAACCTCCAAAAATTAATTAAGGATATTTTGGAGAGATTTATAGTTTTGGAGAGAAACGGGAGGAGGAAATTGGAATTCTGAATAGGGATAAATTGGGAAATAAGAGAAAAGGTGAAGGGCCCCATTCGAAGAACATTATTTGGCCGACAACATGGGAAGAACTATATTTGTACCCCAAATGATACAAAGAAACCTTGTTGTAGAAAAAGACTAAATTGACAAAGTAATTAATACATATAAAATTACTAGAATTAAAAACACTCACTACACCCTTTAACACAATCTGCTAACCTGCATTTTCTTTTTATTCTCTTTTGTTTAGTCTCTCCCCCAAGTCTCTTCTATTTATTAATCCAAGAATTACTTAATCACATATTCATAACTTTCAAGCTTCTTTTTATTTTCAATGATTTTTCTTTATTTTCTTGTTATTTTTTTTCTTTTCGTTCTTTCTTTTTTTTTGGGGGGGGGGGGGTTTCAAGAGATTTATTCTCTTCCTCCGCTAGCCGCGCCCTACCCTCTCTCTCTATCCAAACTGTGAATTGAAGGAATTTCCATATGATTGAAATGGATTTGATATTAATATTTAATTATTATATATTACAGTTTTATTTTCTTGGGACGGTGCTTTTTAATTGTTGGGAGGTTAGGTGGGTAGTTTTTGTATTTTAATAGCTATTTTTTTTTTGCTATTTTTTTAAATCTTTTTTGGTTCTAATGTTTATCTATTTTCCATGCTTTATTTTCTGTGTTCTAAATATCCACCGTTAATTAATTGAAAAATTATTCAGTGTTGGTTTTCGCACGGCGTGATCTCTCTATTATTATTGTGCTAAAATGGTACTTGATAAAAAGGAAATGACTATATGCGGGGCAAACATAGCCCCAAAAAGTGGTTATCACATGGTCCAAGCTCAGACCAATTGTACAACCCTCTCTCTCTCTCTCTTTCTTTTTTTTTTTCTTTATCTATGGTATTGGTATATGGCCAATTATTTTAGACCTCGTCTACTTGTACTTTCGGGGATTTGTCCCTCGGACTCACGAGAAGACATAAATGAGTAAGAGGTGTGAGATAAAGAACAACCTCTTCTAGCCGGTTGTTTTAACCGGTTTTGCGAGAGGACAAAGTCCTCGAAAGTGGTGAAATTAATTAATAAGTATGGGACCCGTTCTTAAATCATATACCACGTGAGCGATTAAACGGAAGAACATGTCACAAACGGAGTCCACCGTCCGACAGGTGTCGAGAGTGATTAGCTAAAGGTCACGTGGGTCACACGTGATTTCACAATCGGCCGTTGGGCCGTTCGAGGTTAGGGCCGAGCTCATCACAGACCCTGGACAGACTCGGCCCAGTCTGACCCTTACCTCGACAGCTGGGGGGTCGGAAGTCCTAAGGGTCTTCCACCAAAATACGATAGAAAGTAACTCATAACTACAGACCCAGACAGAGCATTTAATGCGATCTTGGGTAGGCGTGTGCAGGGGGCAAGCCATCCTGACAATACGACGATTTGTCCAAATCTCACCCCTGACAGATTCAAGCCATAGGAGGGGGCGGAAACCAGGCTACAACGATATAGAGGTGATCACGGTAATCTCGACCCGTGACCTCTAGGAAACATTTTGAGGAAAAAGGTACTCAGTCTTGAGATTGAGACCCGGATGGTTCACAATCTCAGGACTACATATATATGAGCCATGCGTTCCCGAGAGGGGCATGAACGCATACAAAAAGAGATATTTAAAAGTTTACAAGCAAGAAACAAATATATACTCATATAGAACTAAATCCTTGCTACCTTGAATCAAAGAAAGACCACTGACTTAAGCATCGGAGAGTCTTTGCAGGTGGCCACTCCCGCCTCTCCGATCCTGCTTGAAGTTCAGAGCACTTTGGAATAGCAAGGACACATGGATAGTTGGAGGATGCATCATCAGCGGCTCAAAGACACGTGGACGGCTGGTGAGAAACCGCTCCAACAGTTTGGCGCCGTCTGTGGGAAAAACGGTTGAGAGTGAGAAAAAGAGAAGGAGACTCACGATCGCGCTCTCCATGAACGAAAGGACATACAACGTCGGATGGTACCCTCGAGGATGATAACCAGGAGCACACGTCCCGATGCCGAAGGGAGCTCCCGAGAAGCACGACCAGATCTAGAGCAGAAGCTGGATCAGATGCTTGCTGCCCTGACGGAAGCAAACCAGAAGGCAGAGATGGCCCACGAGGCCATCCTGAATTTGAGGAACGAAGTCACAGAGGTATGCAGAGATAACGCCCGCCTCGAAGGGCTGTTAGCGAGCGAAGACAGGAGCCAGCGGAGAGAGGATCTTGACGAAGAGGTCCAACAAGAATTCGGAAGCCAACCGTGAGGAGAATTTCCCGCCCCATCTAGATCACGGATGCATGGGGCACGGCAAAGCCAGTCGAGACCCCTCCAAGCCAGGGGGCCGATGGGTGGAGGATGCCACGGAAGCCCAGGAGATACGCCTCCCGACTGGAAGCAAGAAATGATGGCGGAGTTGGGTAAGAGACTGGGGGCCCATCACAGTCAGACCCCCGACGATCTGGCAGAGCAAACTATGCGAGAGATCAACCGGACGGCCTTCGCCGACTGGATCCCGATGGAGCCCAGGCCGAGGGACTTCACGACCCTGACCTTCAAGCCGTTCGAGAGGAAAATCGACCCCCTCGATCACATATACTACTTTCAACAGAAGACGGCCTTGGAAACCAGGGACGAGACAGTGACCTGTAAAGTCTTCTCTACGACCCTGGCGGGACCAGCTCTGCTATGGTTCAGATAGCTCCCAGAGAAATCCATAAACGAGTTCGAAGATTTCTGCAAACTTTTCCAAAAGCAGTACGCGGGTGTCCGGAGACAGCAAAAAACCATGCGAGACCTTGACCATTTGGAGCAGGCCGCAGATGAGTCCCTGCGAGAGTACCTGTCGCATTTCCTCGAGGTGATGTCCTTAGTCCATAACGCTGACTCGGTCCAAGCCGTAGGCTCATTCGTCAGGAGTCTGTAGTCAGGATCAATGCTATCGGACCACCTCCTTTTGAATCTTCCATACGATATGGCGGACGTCCAGGTAAAGTCAGAAGAGGTATTCAGGGTGCTGGAAAGCCACCAGAAGGCACCCAAGACCTCCGCCGTGATAACAACGACGCTGGTACAAACCCTGGCCCCGCAAAGGGTGAAGAGGCCCTCACCAGACCAAGGGTCGATTCTGAAACAGGAAGCCCTCATCTGAGACAGTCAGGAAGGTGGCAAGAGGAGGAAGACGCCCCGCGACCCTCTGCCAAAGTACGAGCTCAACACGTCGATCGATATGATTTACCTCCAAAATAGGGACAGGGGCATCTTCAAAGACCCGCCCAAATCTGGTGTCGCGAAGCACATGAAGAATTGGAGCAGGTACTGCCATTTTCACAAAGACTATGGGCACAAGACTGCCCACTGCTGCAACCTTTACACACAGGTAATGATAGTGATCCATGCTAGCAGGTTGAAATAATATGTGAAAACCGGCGGAACCCAGCCACAGGAAGACATCTCCAGGCCTGAAAAGGGGAAGCAGACCCAGGCCTCTAGGTCAGGAGAGCAGACCCAGGTCTCTGGGTTAGGAGAGCAGATCCTGAAGATAGTGCCAACCATCATGGGTAGGCCAGAGCAGACCCAGGATCAAGAGGAGAAGGAAAAGTACCTCAAAAGGGCTGAAGGAAGGGTGAAGCGCCTGAGGGGGATGGGCCATTCAGTTAACCATTTGATAATGAGAGAAAGCCGCGCATCTGCCGCTCCCATCATTTTCACCCAACAAGATTTGACCACGGTATGCCTGCCTCACGATGACCCATTGGTGATTAAACTGCAGATCGACTTCGCCTTGGTCGGAAGGGTCCTGGTCGACGGTGGAAGCAGTGTCGATATCCTATTCCTTAGCATATTCGAGAATATGGGCCTAGATCGAAGCGCATTCAGGCCTACTTGCCAGCTGCTGTTCGCTTTCACAGCACTAAGGTCAACCCCTTGGGCGTCATGACCCTGAAGGTCTACGCTGCTGAGAGATGCTTGGACATAGACGTCGTCGTCATTGACTACCAGTCCTCCTTCGACGTCATCATGGGAAGGGGATGGATCCACACCATACATGGGGTCGCGTCCACCCTCCACCAGGTCTTAAGATGTTAATCAAAGGATGGTACCTATACGATAGACATCAAGGGAGACCAGGCCTCCGCAAGGAAATTCTTTTCAACCGCCCTAAGGGGAGCCGATGTGAGTGCAAGCACCTCGACCGGGGATGAATAGTAATCAAAGGACCGCCTGCCAGCATACATGAAGCGGATCGAAAAGGAGTAGGACGGTCCGGAATCCACGATCGAGGAGCTGGTAGCAGTCTCTTTGAAAGAGGCAGAACCGGCGAGGGTGGTTCTATTCGGGGCCTTATTGCCCGAGCAGCAGAAGAACGAGATGTTGGGATTCCTGAAGCATAACGAGGACGTCTTCGTGTGGTCCCACGATGACATGCCCGGGATAGACCCTGCGCACACCTGCCACCGGCAGAACATAGACCCCAATTTCCCTTCAGTCAGGTAGAAACCCAGAAGGTTCGCACCAGAGAAAAATAGGGCGATCAACAAGGAGGTGGAAAAGCTGCTGGAGAACGGTCTGATCAGGAACTGCGTGTACCCGTGTTGGGTCTCCAACCTGGTGGTGGTGAAAAAGAAAAATGGCAACGACCATATTTGCATAAACTTCACTAACCTGAATAAGGCCTGCCCGAAGGATAGCTTCCCCCTGCCAAGAATCGACCAAATGGTAGATGCGACGGCGGGATTCAACAGAATGAGCTTTTTAGATGCCTACTCTGGGTACAACCAGATCCCCCTATATGCGGAAGACCAGATCTATACGGCTTTTATCACGGAGCGTGCTCTGTACTGCTACAGGTGTATGCCATTTGGCTTGAAGAACGCGGGGGAAACCTACCAAAGGTTCATGAATAAGATGTTCGCCGGGTTATTAGGGAAGACTATGGAGGTCTATATTGACGATATGGTCATGAAGAGCACAGAAGATTCAGACCATCTGAGACACCTAGACGAATGTTTTCAGATTCTGAGGCAATATCGGATGCATCTGAATCCTAAGAAATGCGCGTTTGGGGTGTCCTCCAGTAAATTCTTGGGACATATCGTGAGCAGGAGGGGTATTGAGGCAAACCCGACCCAGGTGACCTCGATCGCAAATGTGCAGAGACCCTCGACCGTTTAGGAGGTCTAACGAGTTGTTCTTAGCCGATCCGTCTCCAAGATGTCCGACCAGTGCAAGCCTTTCTTCCAATGCTTGAAGAAAAGCTCTACTGTCATCTGGGGGGAGGAACAGGACAGGGCACTGACAGATCTCAAGCTGTATTTGAGTCACCCACCTATCCTGGCTTCCCCAGCAGAGGGGGAGCGCCTGTACTCCTATTTAGCGGTATCCGAAGTAGCGATCAGTGCCGTACTGTTCATCGAGGAAGACGGCAAACAGAAACCAGTGTTTTATATAAGCCGTATGCTCCTGAATGCCGAGACACTATATAGTGTGGCAGAAAAGCTGGTCCTCACACTAGTCAACGCTAAAAAGAAACTCCGGCAGTACTTTGAGGCACACTCGATCATTGTGTATACGGATTTCCCAATCCGGAAAATTTTGGCCAAGCCAGATCTATCGGGACGACTGACCAATTGGGCAATCGAGCTGGGAATATACGACATTGAGTATCAGCCTCGGACGGCGAAGAAAGGACAAGTCGTGGCGAATTTCTTGGTAGAAATTGAATCCTTCGGCGAGCTGCACGACCCGTCTCAGATGTCTCAACTTCGCCCCCCTTAGGCCTGGACGCTCTATACCGACGGATCCACAAATGCCTCAGGGTCAGGTCGGGATAGTCCTGTAGACCCCAACGGGTCTCAGAGTTGAGACAGCAATGAGGCTCGGCTTCCAGGCGACTAACAATGAGGCAGAGTACGAGGCACTGCTGCAAGGCCTTGAGCTGGCACTGCACTTCGGAGTGGAGAACATTGCAGTAAAGACCGACTCGTAGTTGATCGCGGGTCAGGTCAGGGGAAACTTCGAAGTAAAAGAACCGAGGTTACACAGGTACTTCTCCAAGGTAATAGGGGCAAAAGCTCGCTTTGACAATTTCAATATCGAATCGATCCCCACGGAGATGAACCAGAGGGCCGACGAGCTAGCTAAGAGTGCGTCAATCGGGGATACAGTTGGAAGCATAGAAGTTCTCCTAGAAGGCGGGAGCATGGAGGACCCCCCGCAGACCCTTGCGCACCATGTGTTCACAACCACAACTGCTTACGAAGGGTGGATGAAACCCATCACCCAGTATTTGATATTGGGGAACCTACCCACGGACCCCCGAGAAGCAAGATCGGTCAGGTTGAAGGTTGCCAGGTACTCAATGGTGGGGGAACGACTATACAGGAGATCGACAATGGGTTCGATGCTGCGGTGCATAGGTCCCGTCGAAGCGCAAAAGTTAATGGAGGAAATCCACGAGGGAGTATGCGGCAACCACTCTGGCGGACGCAGCCTCGCCCACAAGGCTCTAACGGCTGGATACTTCTGGCCACACATGATGACAGAGGTGGCCCGATTCGTCAAGAAATGTGATAAGTGCCAGAGGTTCGCCCCAATGAAACGCCAGCACGCAGAGGTACTTCATTCGAACATAACCCCCTGGCCGTTTGCCAAATGAGTTCTAGACATCGTCGGAAAGCTCCCCAGAAGTCCAGGGGGAAGGAGGTACGTCATGTTGGCCATGGATTACTTCACCAAATGGGTAGAAGCTGAAGCCTACGTGATCGTTAGCAAGACAGACACGATTAACTTCATCTGAAAGAACATAATCTGTCGGTTCGGGATTCCGAAAGAGATACACGCCGATCATAGCACACAGTTCCAAAATGCTAAGGTCAAGGAGCTGTGCGATCTATATGATATAAGGCTCAGTTTCTCTTCCGTGAACTACCCTCAGGGGAACGGTCAAGCAGAGGCAACGAACAAAGCCATATTCAGCAACATCAAAAAGAATTTGCAGGAGGCTAAAGGCAAGTGGTTAGAAGAAAGGCCGGTCGTTGTATGGGCTCATCGAACCACAGAGCGGAGGTCGACTGAAAGAATGCCATTCACCATGGTCTATGGTTCGGAGGCTGTGATCCCGACCGAAGTCAGCCTCCTGACCCTCCATTCCGAAGTGGTGAGAGATGCCCTCTTAAACGAAGGCCAGCTAAGCCGCAACATAGACCTCCTGGAGGAAACGAGAGACATGGCCCTAGTCCACCTGGCTTCGTACCAATAGCAGGCTAGATCCTACTACGCAAAAAAGGTTAGTGCTCGACGATTTAATGCCGGGGATTGGGTCTTGAAAGTTAGAACAGGGAATTCCTCAAAACTGGACTCCAATTGGATCGGACCCTATGAGGTGATCAAAGCACTTGACAATGGTGCGTATGTCCTGAAAGAGCTCAAGACCGGGAAAAACTTGCCGAACACGTGGAACGCTCAGCACTTGAAAAAGTATCACGTGTAAGACACATGTATATGATGTAAGACCATGTGAATGCTTATATTATTGAAAAGCTTAAATCCAAAACAGGTCAAGTTCCATTTTTGCCGCATGGATTCATCTTTTGGATTGCTATGGAAAAGGGATCTGCCCACAGTGGCAGACCCCACACACTATTCACGCGTGAGACCCATATGAACGCTTATATTATTAAAAAGCTTAATTCTGAAATAGGTCAGGTCTTCTGCCACACGGAAAAGGGTCTGCCCACAGTGGCAGACCCAACGTTTTATTTGCACCGGCAAAAGATCATACCAGGCTACTACGGAGAAGGGTCCGCCCGCAGTGGCAGACCCCACGCCTAAGTTGCACAGGCATAAAATCATGCCGGGTTGCCACAGAAAAGGGTCTTCCACAGTTGCAGACCATACGCACTACTCGCACAATCAATGCTTGTAATATGGGAGTCACGTCGCTCGTCGACGATCCGAGAAAACGTACGAAGAGGAAACAGCTGCGCAACCAAAAACTTGCCAGCAGACCTCAAAAATACACGTACTATGGGAGTCACGTCGCTCGTCGACGACCCGAGAAAACGTACGAAGAGGAAACAGCTGTGCAACAAAAAACTTGCCAGCAGACCTCAAAAATGCTCGTACTATGGGAGTCACGTTGCCCGTCGACGACCCGAGAAAACGTACGAAGAGGAAACAGCTGTGCAACCAAAAAACTTGCCAGTAGACCTCAAAAATGCTCGTACTATGGGAGTCACGTCGCTTGTTGACAACCCGAGAAAATGTACGAAGAGGAAATAGCTGTGCAACAAAAACTTACCAGTAGACCTCAAAAACGCTCGTACTATGGGAGTCACGTCGCTCTCGACGACCTGAAAAAATGTACGAAGAGGAAACAGCTGCACAACTGAAAACTTGCTAGCAGACCTCAAAAATGATCGTACTATGGGAGTCACGTCGCTCGTTGACGACCCGAGAAAACGTACGAAGAGGAAACAGCTGTGCAACAAAAACTTGCCAGCAGACCTCACAAACGATCGTACTATGGGAATCACATCATGCAAAAAAATGCTTGCCGATGACCCGGGAAAACGTACGAGGAGAAAAGGGGTGCGCAGCCCAAAAGCTTGCCAGTAAACCCCCTAAGGAACATTTTAGCTACACGAAGAGCTAAAGGAAAGGAGGGTCGGGATCCACCCATTGGAAGTGGACCCTCTCTAAGGAACATTTTAGCTACATGAAGAGCTAAAGGAAAGCAGGGTCGGGATCCACCCGTTGGAAGTAGACCCTCCCTAAGGAATGTTTTAGCTACACGAAGAGCTAAAGGAAACTAGGGTCGGGATCTATCCGTTGGAAGTGGACCCTTCCTAAGGAATGTTTTAGCTACACGAAGAGCTAAAGGAAAGCAGGGTCGGGATCCACCCATTGGAAGTGGACCCTCCCTAAGGAACATTTTAGCTACACGAAGAGCTAAAGGAAAGCAGGCTCTACCAGGGGGATGATTTATTTGCGCATGGGTAGGATATGAGCAGATTTGGAGTCTACCCGTTGGAAGTAGTCCAATACCAGACCAAACGTGAAGACATAAATTAAGATTAAAGTATGTTTATTATGTCGTAAAAATACATAGCACACGGTTAATAGTGGTGCACGCTCATAAGCCCTACTTACGGGAGGCAGGTCGCGAACGGACTCGTAAGGAGAGTCAGAGTGGTAGTGCCTTGTTTGTTCCCGGTAAGAGCCGAGCCCATGCCTTCTCCTTTGCAATGACGGGTCCAAACAATGGTCGACCAATCCCTGGAGCTGGTTCCGAGCGTAGTCCCATTTGGGGTCGGAGAAGTCCAGCCACACGCGCGAGTCGAACTCTGCCAAAACAAGTTATAATAGAAGTTATACCTCCGTAAAATCGGATGAGTCAAAGCTTGCACCCCTATCTTCGGAACTAATCTTGGCAGTCATAGCCCGAGGAGGACTCATTAATAGTCCGAAATCGTGTCCATACGAGTCGTTCACAATTATTTATACAGACGGCTACAACAAGGCTTAACTTTACCCCGGACACGATCAATAAAGAAAAAGAAAATAGACTAAAGAGAATTGCACTGTTCTTATTATTTATTTGGAGGGTTACAACGAGGGTCAGCTTTACAAATGTACAAAGTTAGGGACCTTAGTTACCTCCGTCCATGGGAGCGAGGCCAGTCCCGATGCTTGGATCAGCCCCGGTGGAGGGTGGCATGCCAGGGTCGGATTCATCACTAGATACAATGACCGTGCCAGACCTCTCACCAGTTGAGACCCCGAGACCAGGCTGAGCGCCAGGGGCTTCCGAAGTTCGATCTGGCGGACCAGAAATGAGGATAAGCTCTTTGGCACCAGAAGCAGATGTAGAGGGCCCGTCCTTTTTCGTAGCAAGCATCTTCAGCACGTCAGCCGGATAAGTGATGCTCATCTCATCCCCGAGTTGCTGTATGTAGTGCTTGACGGAATAGTGGTCTCTCTCGATGCCTTTCTGATCGTCAAATTGGTCTGGCATTACCACCTCAGTGTGGCCTTCGAACTCTCTATTATCCCAGCCAGACCTATAACTTTCCGCAGAAAGGACGTCCACCTGCCTCTGATACCTCGTTTTTAATTTCTCCGCGTCTGCCAGCCTATCCTTCAGCGCCGCCAGCCTGAGCTCCGCTTGCCGCTGTGATAAGTGGACCAAAAAAGTGTTAATGTCAGCAAGGTCCTCGCTGTGTTTGCGAGACATCTCCACATGAGCACCCATCAGATTTTTGTGATCCAAGAAGAGATATCGATTTACCTCGTTAGACCGGTCAAGCCTGCGTTGCAGAGAATAGGCCTCTAGCTTGGCTTTCGCCTCGGCTTTCCTCACTTCTTTGGCATCATCAACAGCCCTGTCACAAGCGACGAAAGCCAGTCCCATCTCTGCCCCCGTGCTCTGCAATTCTTGCTCCTTGACACTTAGCTCGTTCTGAGCCAGTCTGGCGGTCTCGAATTGGGCAAGTTTGTCAGCCTCCGCCTCAGCCAGTCTCGCAGCCAGCTTCTCGAGTCTGGTCCTCTCGACGCTCAGAGTGTGAGCCACCATACTGCTGACCTCGCCTTCTCAAGGCTCCGATATAAATCGAAGTCAGACCTCAATTCGGTGAGGGTGGCCTCACTGTGCTCGGCCAGTGCAGAGCGGGAACTCAGCTCCTCGGTCAAACCCCTAACGCGAGAGGAATAGAAAGACCGGATGGCAGCCAGCTACAAGTTAAACAAAAAAAAGGGGGGTCAGCGTTTAGCAAAGATGTTGAATAACTTAGAAGCAACCGAGTGGGCCAAATCTGCACGAGGGTACAGCTGGTGACAAGCTCGACGTTCTCCAAAGAGAGTGCCTCCAGCTCTAGCTCTGCAGCTGGACCCTCTCTTTGGGCGTCGCCCGCACCTGGGGAACACGGCCCCGCCCCGCTAGCCGCGAGGGCACCCTCTCCAAAAGTCGGGCATACCCTCGAAGCAGTGGCGGTAGGGACAGAGGAAAGATTGGCACCACCGAGAGTGCCGTCGGCCACGACGGGAGCTGGTGCGTCTCTTCTTGGCAGGCCGCTGTGCACCGACCTTCTTCTCCTTAGAAGGGTCAGCGTGGCCCCTTCGTCATCACTGTCATACGAGGGGGCAACCCTGCCCCTCTTCTCCGCCCGGCCCTCTTCTTCGTTAGATGAGCCGACCTCGTGTCGCCGCTTTATTGGGACCGGGGGAGGGGAAGATAGCCAGGACTTCAACCTCGGAGCCCCCCCACTGAGCTCGGCGATCTCCCCATCGAGGCAAATAGCACCCGATTTCAAACCGGAGTCAGGGGTGGACGAGGTTGGTGTAGCAGACTCCCTAGCCAGACTCAGCGGCGTCTCCTCGCCTCCACCTGCGTCAGAGTAGGGGACCACAGGCACTTCATCTCCTGAAAGCACCACGAGATGCTGACCAGCGAGTGCCTTGGGGCGAGCCTTATGACCCGCGGCTCCCCCCTTGACAGGGGAGGGGTCAGCTGATGGGCCCGTCTTAGAACCTGCAAAGAACAAGCAACATGTTTAGGTCACGGCCATAATCCAACCCACGAAACTCAAGGATGCAAAAATGAACCTACCCCTAGCCCTCTTGGGGGCGGCAGCTTCCTCCCTGTAGAGCCTGACGCACTCCTCGGCCACTAACCTCACAGCTTCCTCGAGCTCGTGGCTAGACGGCGCCACCAGATCGTTGGAGCCCGCAAATTAGCTCGAAGCCGTGACCTGCTGACCCACCATGGCGATCCGATCATGCTCGCCCTGGCGGAATCGGTTCAGGGCAGATGCGTCAAGTCGGCTCCGCAGATGCTTCGTGATGACCCAGGTGTCCAGGGGGAAAGGAATGTATGAAACCTTCCTGGGCATCATATTCATCACCAGGGGGTTGAGGGTGGCTTGGATATTCCAGCAGTCCCTAGGAGATCCGAAGATAACAATCCCCTCCAGCCTTTGAGCCGCCCCACTGGCAAACGCGGCTCGAACCTACTCTCTTCTATCGAGGCTGCACAAGACAAAATAAAGTGAGCAATAACAAACGAGGAGAACACAGACCCAAAAATCACTACCAAGCACTTACTCTGCAGAAAAGCTGAGGGAACTTGGAAGTACTCCCCATTCACCCAAGGGGAGCACCACGCCCCTCCAACAGTGTATAGCCTAGCGTGGGAGTCCCATTGCTTGTCTGACCTCGGCAAGCCCCAGAAGATATGACGTCCTGGTAGCGGTTGGAGGTAAAAGGTGGGGAAGGAACCTTTCTTGGGGATGAGGGTGAGTTTATAAGCGTAAAAGACCACCTCCATGTCAATATGTAGATTGTAGAGAACTGACAGGGCGGAAAGCCCCATCAGAATCATGACCCCGTTTGCATTTAAATGCATCGGATGGATCCTCGTCAAAGCGAAGAATTGGTGGATCAGAGGAGGTAGAGGGAACCGTAGCCATTCCCGGTGTTTTCTGCCCAAGATAATGGAGCCTTCAGGGGCAGAGGGATGAAGATACCAATCTGCAGGGCCCTCGACCCTTTGTAGCGTCACTCCACCGAGGAGGCAGAGCTGTCTCCTTAGTGAATCCAATTCTGAATCCGCGATGGAGCGCAATTCCTGATCTTGACTTGAAGCCATTGTTTAGAATACGAGTGAAAGAGTAAAAGTCTCTAGAAGGGAGGAAATCGGAAACCCTAGGATTTTATGAGGCTAGAATGATTGAAGATTTTAGTAAAGTGGCAAATGAGCGTAATTGTGGCTTTTATAGAGCGGGAGCCGAAGAGTTTTTCTGGAAAAGGGGAGAGCAAAGGAGACCGAACAGTCGGAACTTCGAAATTCAAACAGATTTCGTGACATGGGATGGCGTGCCTCCGCGTCGGCAGGGAGGGAGCCACGTGCACCCCCCAGATTGGAGGAATGGATAAATAATTTCCCCACTTGATGTATACGAATCAATCAAGTAGGGAAATGGGGGCAGTTGTAGGACCCGTTCCGAAATCATACACCACGTGGACGATTAAGCGGCAGAACAGGTCACAAATGGGGTCCACCGTCCGAAAGGAGTCGAGAGTTATTAGCTAAAGGCCACGCGGGTCACACGTGATTTCACAATCAGCCGTTGGGCTGTCCGAGGTTAGGGCCAAGCCCATCACAGACTCTAGACAGACTCGGCCCAGTCTGACCCTTACCTCGATAGCTGGGGGGTCAAAAGTCCCAAGAGTCTTCCACCAAAATACGATGGAAAGTAACTCATAACTTTAGACCCAGACAGAGCATTTAATACGATCTTGGGTAGGCGTGCACAGGGGGCAAACCGTCCTGACAGAACGACGATTTGTCCAAATCTCACCCCTGACAGATTCAAGCCGTAGGAAGCGGCGGAAACCAGGTTACAGCAATACAGAGGTGATCACGGTAATCTCAGCCCGTGACTTCTGGGAAACACTTTGAGGAAAAAGGTACTCAGTCCTGAGATTGAGACCCGGATGGTTCACAATCTCAGGACTACATATATATGAGTCATGTGTTCCCGAGAGGGGCATGTACGCATACAAAAAGAGATATTTAAAAGTTTACAAGCAAAAAATAAATATATACTCCTATAGAACTAAATCCTTGCTATCTTGAATCAAAGAAAGACCACTGACTTAAGCATTGGAGAGTTTTTGCAGGTGGCCACCCCCGCTTCTCCGACCTTGCTTAAAGTTCTTAGTAGTTTGGAATAGCAAGAACACGTGGACAGTTGGAGGATGCATCATCAACGGTTCAAAGACACATGGACGGCTGGTGAGAAACTGCTCCAACAGTAAGGATAACATTGTAAAACAAAAAAATAAAATATTACGAAATGTCAAATACTGAGACTATGAGGTAATTTTGTTACGAATTATACTGTATCAATTTGGCGTTTTACATTTTTATCCTTTTCCCAAAAAGAAAACAGAGCGGATACATGGCCTTAAGGAGCATATAAATGTTTTCAAGCATCGGATCCTGCTGTTATGAAACATATGATTGTTGAAAATGAATGATCATAATTATTACCATGAAAGACCATAGAGTTCTTCCGTGGAGGATTCTATACAAGACGATGCTATAATTGCTATTTGCCAGAGATTCTATCCATCAGAGCGTAAGTTCAAATATTTATACAAGAAATAAAATAGCAGTTTTTTCTTTCCCTTCTTTTAAAAATAAAAAATAAAAGGCATGTAAAAGGATGCAAGATACAACTTTAGTAAGGTATGAGATTAAACGAAACCAAAAGGCCCAAAACCTTTAGGGTAACCCTGTAGCAGATACGATTTCAGTTCCTTCACCATATTTTATTTAATAATCAATATATTCTTTTATTATTTATGAAAGTGTAAGCCTCTGGAAATATATCAGTTCAATCACAAAAGCAGAGACACTAGAACAGAGAAAATTAAGTTACCATCAAGAGAAAGAAAAATGCTAAAGAGATCTGCATTGTTTGCTTGTGCAGTCCTATATACGTTCTTGTTCAATGGTCCGGAAAAACAAACCAACACAAGGACATACATGTTTGTATGTGTATTGTATGTTTGTATGTGTATATTATATAACATGATTCAAGATAGAATGGAATGAACGAAAGAAATTAAAGGAAAGAGAAATTCCATTAGTATTTCTAAAAATTAAAAGGCCCATATATAAATGTGCCAACATTCAAAATGACAAGTTGAAATGATTATAAACATGTAACCACTAATTTGTTGTGAAACTTAACAAAACAAGATTACTGACGAGCAAGTTCCCTATTATAGACTTGCATTTTGACATGGTGCATCATATCTTGGAACTTTGCTCTCACATGAAAATAGTTGCACTCAGCAATCTTATATTTCTTCCACATCCGGGCTAAATGTTTCCTCTTTGATTCCTCAACCCAGTTTAAATCCAACCCATTATGAGTCACAAAATCCTTAAGCACGAAGCTCAACGGGGTATCAATGTCATCCGAGTCTTGTAGTCTATGATCTTCATGAACAACGGTAGTATTAGTAGTAGTAGTAGTAGTAGAGGTGGTGGTACTATTACCCCAGATAATCTTAGAAAGCTCATACACCTTCTGGTCATGAGGGTTGGCAAAAGTTGGCGATCCTCCGTCGCATTTTTTCAGTTCGTGATCGACGAACTTCCTCTCCATGCGAGAAACTTGACGACGCAATTGCTTCATGGACATGTTTGGGGGTAGTGACTTCTTAATGACATCATAAATCTCGGCGAAATTTCTGTTCTTGCCATGTTTCTCCGAGAACGCGATGAGGCCTTGTAGGAGAAGGATTTGGTCGTCTTGGCTGAATAATATTATTTGAGACGCTTGCTTCAGTTGATGAGCATCATCCACTTGCTTCATCTTCTCTTCTGCAGTGAGTTTGGCCTTCTTCTCGCTTGGCCGTTCATAATCATCAGCAGAATCAGGTACTATGGAGTTATAATGGTCAGTATCGTCCATTTCAGTCTTCCCGATGAATAATCCTCACCTCAGAGAGTCATACTAATATATTATATATATATATATATATGTACTATGGAGTTATGATCTCAGACGATTGGCTGAAGAAATTTCTGGAGGGAATAATTAGCGGGAGATCAGACAATCGTGTTTGGAAGGAATAAGAACTCCACCTGCAACACTAAATTTCTTTTCAAATATTTCAACTTGTCTCCTCAAATTTTTGTTTTATTTATTTATTTATTTTTTTTTGGAAAATCCTCCATCACATAAATGACTGAACTTTTTTTTTTTTTTTTTTTTTGATAACCTACATAAATGACTCAACTGTGATTAAGCCCCTATTTATTTCGAATATATCGTAATTCGTAAGTTGCGTCCAATAATAATTCTAACGCATTTTTCAATCAACTCAGATAACAAAGCAATGAATCGGGAAACTGAAATCTCTTTATGCAAATCGCATCGCACGCGTGCTATATATTTAAAAGTATTTTAATCTTAGTAATTATGATCTCTAATTATTCATTTGGTTTTGGCTGGAAAATTCTCTCAGATTGTATATTTGAATTGTTAGTTTGTGTATGCCTTTATTGCTAAGCTTTAATAATATTCTATGCCTTTCGGCCTTTCCTTAATAATAATAACAATAAATAAATAATCAAATCCATTTGTTTTTCTATCTAAATGGTTTCTTTTTTTAATTACTTTTTCCGGTGATAATTTTCTATTTTTCTACTGCTTATTCACTTGTACATACGTTTTAGAGGACTCCTTTGGACAGTGTCAAATGTAAACAAAATGATAATTCTTCTCATGTCTGTCTATATTAACTCAACTTTTGCCATTCCTCTATGTTTATTACTAAAAGTTTAGAAAAGAGAATATATTAAAAGAATTCTTAACAAAATCCACCGCAATAAAGAGGAATGTGATGCAAACTCCAAACAAATAGGAAGAAAATCAATAAATTAGGAAAAATATTAAGGCGAAATTCACACAGTTAATCTTGATTTCTGGAGAAGTACTATGAGAGAAAATATGGCCATAAAAAGAAAATCAGAAAAAATATGAGGTTAAAGTTAATCAAAATTATTGTACATTGTGGGATATTTTCAAATAATGAGTAATATTAATAGGAAAAATGTAATGTCCCTTAAATTATGGAAGTCGTTTCTTTTTTTTTTTTTTTTTTTTACTTTAGTATTAAGTATTTGTTTTTGTTCTTTATTATCTTTGAAAATTCCTACTCACATTGATAGGTCAACGGTAATTAAGCTCTTATTTTTTCCGAAAAATTGTAATACTCAATGTAGGAAAATGAAAGCCAAGCCATCATCCATTTAACCTTTTTCAAATAACTTATTAATTATAGTAAATTTAAAATTAGTAATAGGCCAAAACAAATTATCAAATCCTATTTGAAATACATGTAAACATAATAAACACATTTATCCATATTATACTTAATAGGCAAAAGTGAACTTAAAAAAAAAATAAAGGCCAAAATGAAATGGAAGTATCTATAAACATTTAGGCTAATGGCACCATTGATTCCCAACTTATTACCATTTTGGCATATTAGTCTTGATTTTTTTATTTTTGGCATTCTAATACCTAGTGTTTTTATATTTAGTACCGTTAGTCCTTTTGGTATATTTCATCGACGATTTCAGAATTCATTTGAATGAGAGAAATTTTACGTCATTGATCTTTATTATTTCAATTGTTTAGTAATTTAGAATTTTTTTTTTCTTTTTTTGGTATTCGGAATGACAATATTGCATCTACTAATCTTTATGAAAATTAAAATTTAAAAGTAGATATAAAAAAATTAGTTCATTTAAGAATCAAATTCAACCAAAAAAATCACATTGACAAACCGTAGTTTATGTCAAACTACGAAAACTTTTATGTATAAAAAGTTTATATTTTACTATTTTCAAAACAAAAAATATTTCACATACATCATTTTTCACTAGTCAAATTTGACTTAAAATTTACTACATCCATTAAAATTTTGTTTAATTATAAATAATTATTCTAAAAAATTAATTATTTACCTAAATAATATAACAAATGAGCCTGGAAATTTTTATAGACTATTAAATTATTTTATTTTATTTTAAAAATAATAATTAATTGTGTACACGTAAAAAAGAATAATAAAGTTAAGTCTGAAGATTTTATAAATTTTTTCATTTTTGTTTTTCCAAACAGTGTCATTGTAGCTATTTTTAAAAATATTTTTTTTTAAGAGATATCATTGTAATCCATCACCGTACGTTCAACAATCCGATCACAAAATGAAAACTGCACTGCAGAACTAGAATTGCACTAAAAAACTAAACCACCTCAGTGGCAGGTGACTAAAATATCACTAAAAAATGAAAACTAGGGTTCCCACACATACTCGTTCTCTGAGCGAAAACTTTAGACGAAGGAATTGTTACACCCAAATTTTAATATACTTCAGCTAGTACCCACCTGTTGATGGAGGTTTTATCAACAATAAATTTAGAAAAAATCAAGAAATGTAGCTTGTGTGAATTGAATCAATAATCAAAGCAAAAAAAGAGAGAGGAATTTATAGTGGTTCAGCCCCGAAAAAGATGAGCCTACGTCCACTGTTTTCTCACTATTTTATGAATAATAATGAACACTCGAGGTTACAAACTCGTCTGGAAATTGGAAAACCGAAAAGCTATTGAAAATACTAAACACTTAGACTACCCAAAACTTGAAATACTCTCAACTTGGAATACCCAGAACTTGGAATACTCTTCGGAACATTGAGTCCCCTTTATATAGGTAAAGGTAACCTTATGTCCCTAGGATCCTAATTATATAAACGGGTAACTATACAACTGGATAATATAATTGGATAATCATTCAAAACGGATAACTAGTTGATCACAAATAGGATACTTCAGTTTCCCTTTCCTTGTAGGTTTCTTTCATAGCATTTACTTGTTTCCCTCTTCTTATAAGTTTCCTGTTTGACAAGGCAAACTACACGGAGAAGGTCGCACAACACCTGTGGAAGAGGTCGCATATAACCTTCATGGAGGAGGTCGCATATAACCATCACGGAGGAGGTCGCATATAACCTTCATGGAGGAGGTGGCATACAACCCTTATGCGACCTTAGGATTTTAGACCACACAACAATTGCCCCCCAGCCCCATTAGTTCTTTAGGACGAAATGGAGCTTTCAATTATCGTGCGATCTTAAACATATGATGTCATAACTTAAACTTGAGGTTTGAGTAGTCGAAGATCTGCCAGATTCCAAATCTCATCTCTTAAGATCACGCGTATCTTTTTTTCTGTCAGAACAGAACACGTATAGCCTTTTATAAGAAAAAGTGAAATTTGAGGAAGTCTGATTGATATCAACCGTCACTCTTTTGAAACCAAATCTTTTCAAATTTTAAACAATCCTAACTTTTCGAATAGAATCAAATCCCGCGCAATCCTCAGCCTTCAGATTTAAAATTCAAATTCTCTGATCTACGGCTGCGATCTAACAGTTCCTAGGTTATAAATATCAGAAACCATCCCATCTTGTTTCATTTTACTGTTTCTCTCAGAAAACATCAGAAATCCCAAAGAACCCTAGCGCCGTTTTATCTCTCAGCTCGCTCTGATCACTGCTTCTTCTCCGACGAAGTTTCGAATCATCTCAAACCTTCCTCTTCTGAAGAAAGGTTAGTATGTCTTCTCATATTTCTTCCATTCTTGAAAACTTTAATCTTTGGGAATAAACTCATTTCACCGAAGTGAAACGAGAGATATTTTTTTTTATACTCCCCCTTTCAGTTTGTAGGGTAGAATTACTAGATATCACTTAGAAATGATCCTATGAAAAGAATTTCTAGGGTCTGATACCCTATTTTATTCTCACTGAACTGATTGTTCATTTACTGATGAACTGCTCGAATACTTTCTGATGAACTACTCGAACACTTTCTGATGAACTGCTCGAACACTTTCTGATGAACCCATAGACCATTTAGGAATAAACTTGTTTGTTTAGTGCAATTTTAGGATAAATACCCAGAATGTTAGCATAGTGGAAATCCTCTATCTGAATCCCTGCGTATTTCTTTTCAGATGTCTAGTAGTGAGGAATTATTTAGGGAAGGAAATGCCTTTTCTGGGGAATCTAGCTCAAGTGTTAGCTCCATTAACCTTGAGGATTATCTCTAGCCCGAACCCGAGATAGAAATAACAGGGGCAAGACAAAGTAGTCCTCGAATAGGCGATCTTCCCCAGGATCAATGGCCCAGACACATAAGGGATGCTCCCGCATTTTCTTCTGGCTATCAGTATGTTGAGGGGAACTGGTCATGTACCAACATTCGAACGAGCTGCACGTCAAACAAACTCAGGAAAATCGCGAGCAGCTACAAGATCGCAATCCCCCTTCGTCTTCCAATGGAATTCAACCATCCACACACACCCCCTCATAGACTCGCTTCCTTTTCTGAGGTAGTCCTTAAATGCGGCGTGCATCTCCCTCTCTATCCGTATATAAAATCGATCATTGATTACTATAGGGTCGTCCCTTTTCAATTGACCCCTAATACTTATAGATATATGGTAGGTTTGTATATTCTGTATCATAAATTAGGTTTAGAAACCCCTTCTACTGAAGAATTTGCTTGGTTCTACCAAGTAAAGTCAAATCCGTCAGATCTCGGCTTCTTCTATGCGAGCAAGTGGTCGAATCAAGCTATAAAAACGATCTACGGGGTTCGCAACAACATGGGAAAATAGAAAAATCTATTTTTCCATTTTGACTATGCAGCCAATGGCTTCTTTCAAAATCCCGGTAGGTAGTCTTCCAATTTATTGTCTTGTTTGTATATTTATTCTTTATACTGATCGCATTCCAATGTCATCGCAGATAATAGGGATCGACCCAGACTCTCCAGGGATCAGCTCGCAAGAGTATATCAGATCAACGACCTTCCAGTTGAAGAATTTAACTGGAAGGTACTAAGCACAACGAAGAACCTAGTCGCTTGTGGTCTGATTCCGAAGGGTGCTGCATTCCCAGACCCCCCAGTTATCTCCTCCAGACCAGTGAGCTCGAAGAAGAAGCCCAGGAAGAAGACAGACTTAGGTGCCTCGTTCTCCAGGATCAGAAAAAGAAAGGCACCGGCCACACCACCTCGCTTAGAGCCCTCATCTCCAGAGACCGTGTCCCCACCAGCTCCTCAACCAGCTCCACAAGAAGAAGGTAATCACACGCTCATTCTAATTACCTTATATAATGTTTCTTTCCTTGCTCACTAACATTCTGTACAGAAATGGTCATTGAAAGCGGTCTGCGAGCTCCTCCATCAACTCTCGGGTCAATAGCAAAAAGCAAAACACCTGAGAGTACGCCGCCATTGAAAGGGAAGGAGAAGGTTGACTGCTCGAAGAAGAGAAAAGTCGCCTTCGAGGACGTCCCAGCGAGCTCGCCCTTCCACAACCATCTCAGCCAGCGAGCACTTCCAAACCCCCTACCGAGGCTGCTACCTCTTCGGAGCCGAACTTGGCGGATAAAGGCGACGAGCTCTTCGCACTCCTTAACCAACTACCAGAGAAGGCTGGTATGAGCGCAGCCTTCATCGACTGCTTCACGTCTGAAGAAGGTTGGGAGCGAATGAAGCGACGTTCCGCCAAGGTCGCTTTCGAATATGCAATGAGGATGCTGGCCAATGTAAGCTTCTTAATTCTCACTCTTTTGGTGTTAACTTGTAGATTTACATATTTTTTTTTAGATTGCGGCTGCTGCTGTCCTGATGCACGATCCAGTTCTCGAATGCTTGGAGAAAGCTGAGAAAGTCGATGAAATAACTCAAGCATTCGAAAACTCAGAAAAGGCTTGGGAAGAGGAGAGAGCAAACTTCCACTCTGAGAAGCAGCAGATGCTTGAGGACCTAAACAAGGAGAAACTCGCCAAGGAAAATCTCGAGGAGAAAGTCAAAGAGCTCGAGAAGGTCGTTTCTGAGTATCCGGACCGTATGAGAAAAGCAACCACCGAGGCGGTTCATAAAGCCATTGATGAGTTCAAAGCGACCGAGGTCAAAGAACTCGAGGATAAGGCTAGCGATATCGCCTCGTTGACCATCATCTTCAACATATTCTGCGAGCATCCGGACTTTGACTTCTCCATCCTTGGCGAGGATGTGGTCGAACTTGTGCAGAGCTGGAAGGAAGATACAAACAAAGCTGGTGATGACGGCGCGAGCCCTTCCTCATGAAGTGGTCTTTTTTTTTTTTATTTAAACAATGCGGGCTTTGTCCCCTTTCTGTATGGATGACCTTTTGTTTTAATAAATATTTTTCCTTCCTTATATGCTCCTGCAAAATAGCGATAAGAAACGATAGTAATTTTAACTAAGTAGTCAATCATAAGTGATCGATCAGTACGCTTTTAGCGATTTAAATCCGACTAACTTAAAACGAGTTTTAAGCGTTAGGATAGGTTAGGTCGCTTAAGAAAACAGTTAATACGAGTGATGCAAACTCTAACTGTGTTTCAAAAGTTCCATGTCAAAATAAATTATAGCAATATATCACTTCGAACAACGAATGTTTTGCTTAGTTACTTTTCTGTTCGAGGAGGGAAATTGTGTAATACGACATGCTGAGGCATGAAGCGAGGAGAAAATCCTAAGATTTTAAGGAAATTCAGATACGTCGATGTCGATGATCTGAGACTTAGATACTTCGACGATCTAAAACCCTGTCTCCTCAAAATGGACGTTTGCATAGTCCCTTAGGAAACCAGTAGGAGAACATTCTGATTCTGATCCCACTGCCCCCCGAGTTTTATGGTGTCCGAAAACTACCATAAAACTATAAATGAAGAATAGCCGAAGTAATAACTGAGTTGAAGTAACAGTCGAAGTAATATTGAATATTAATGAAGAAGATACAATAGGTTGTTGAAGAAATCATGAAGAATTATTGATAATAACGATGAAGCTGTTCAGCATTCCAGGCATGCTCGACCTTTTGTCCACCGATGCGAGCTAAATGATATGTTCCAGATCGAATGACATTATCAATAACATAAGGTCCTTCCCAAGAAGGACTGAATACACCAGCACCATGCTCTTTATTATTAGGTAGAACATGTCGAATGACAAGATTTCTAACTTCAAAATGTCTATCCTTTACTCTGGAATTATAATATCGAGCAGTGCGCCGTTGGTATGATGCAATTCGGAGCTGAGATTGTTCATGTCGCTCTTCTAGAAGATCGAGTTCAACTCTCAGCAATACATCATTCTATTTTTGCTCATAAATAGATCGCCGCAGGGAACCCGCACCAAT
>JXTB01000079.1:0-20889 GCA_002914805.1 Parasponia andersonii
AGATTTGGAATCTAACGGATCTTCGATTACTCAAACTACAAGGTTTATGACGTCACAGGGTCGCACGGTAATTAGAAGCTCCATTTCGTCCTAAAGAACTAATGGAGCTGGGGGGCAATTGTTATGCGGTTTAAAATCCTAAGGTCGCATAAGTTTTATATGCGACCTCCTCCAAGAAGGATATATGCGACCTCCTCCGTGATGCTTATATGCGACCTCTTCTGCAGGTTTTTGTGCGACCTTCTCCGTCTAGTTTTCCTTAACAAACAGGAAACCTATAGGAAAAGGGAAAAAACACGATAAAGGAAACCTACAAGAAGAAGGAAATAGGTAAATGCTGTGGAAGAATCCTACAAGGAAAGGGAAACTGAAGACTCCTATTTGCGATTAACTAAGTTATCCTTTTCGAGTAGTTATCCAATTGTATTGTTTATAATTAACTAGTTATCCGTTTACTTAATTGGATAATTACCCAATTGTATAGTTACCCATTTATTCAATTAGGATCCTAGAGATATAAGGAACCTAGGGGGATAAGGTCACTACAATCTATATAAAGGGGGGCTCTATGTTCCGAAGAGATCATCACAAAATCTGGGCAGAAACAAGTCACAGAAAATAGAAATCAGAGCAAATACACGCTTAGGGTATTCCAAACTTTGGGTAGTCTAAGTCTTGAGCATTCTTCAATAGCTTTCGAGTATTGTACCCTTGAATATTCATCAATATAGTGAGAAAACAGTGGACGTAGGCTCATCTTTTTCGGGGCCGAACCACTATAAATCCTCCTCTCCTTATTTACTTTGATTATTTACTTCAATTTACACAAGCCACATCTCTTAATTATTTATAAATTTATTGTTGATAAAACCTCCATCAACAATTCTGATACAAACTCGAACTCAACTCATGGAACACGTATATGAAATTATGACCCTTATATATAATGCCCAAAGGACCTAGACCAACCAATTCCCATTGATGTGAGTTTAGTAGAACAAGTCATATATTAATATATTTACCTAGGTAAGTGTATCTTTCTAAAGGATTATGTAGACATATTTATTGATTTAGCAACAACACATAAAAAACTAATAATGTGTGTTTACACTATAAACCCTATAGACTCATTTATAAATATTATTAAAATTAACTTTATTATCACGTTATATATGAAAAATTATTTAGGTACTCAATTTCTTAATAAATTATAAGATACATTATCTTTTAAACAAATCTAAACTACTTTTTTCACTTGTATGACCCCACCACCATCTCCATTTTGATCTCAATTCTAGCCACTCTTTTATTCGACTGGGATAGAAATTTTTTGATGAAGATTAGTAATTTTCTTGTCGTTGTTGTTGCCATTGCCGTCCCTTTCGCCTTTTTCGACATTGTTAAAAAATTTTGATTAGGTCAAATTGGGGATAATTTTGAAAATACCAAATTTTTCATTAAATAAAAGCCTAAGTTTTGAAAATAATTTATATTTTGTCACTTTTTCTATTATATGCTTAAAAAAAAGGTGAAAATTGCATATTTGTCTCATTTTAATTTTTACAACAATAAACAACCTAAATATATGACCGTAAAATACAAATAGAGATAATGTTTACTATACAACTAGATACTCATAACTTATCTGATATAACCTATAAAATAGATATATGAACGGCAACGTAAATATACTTATATCGTGAGTGTGGTCGTATTTCTCGTGTTTAACGTGAGTATGGTGTTACGTTGTGCTAGTTTATTCTAATTTCTATCTAAAAACACGAATTCGTCAAGACTCGATACCATTTCGTGTCATATCGTGCGAATCATTCTTTTTTTAATTAAATTTGTTCCGAAAAGAATTTTTCTTTTTTGAAACTTTCGTTTATTTGATAAAGATTATGACACTAAAAATTGACGTAACAATAACGATATCACTTTTAAGTACATAATTTCGTTCTTTAAAAAATGAGTAATTAAAATATATGTTGTGACGTATGTTTAGTGGTATGTGTATCACTACTACTCAATATAAAAAGAGCAATGTTATAAATCGAGCCAAATTGATATATCAGCGGACGTTGTCGATCACGTGGTGCTGAGCGCCGCCCTTACTCGCCGCATAAAAGGCCTAAAATTTAACTCCCAATTTTGTTATTTAGAAAAAAAAAAAAAAAAAAAGAAAAGAAAAAAAGAAATCCAGGAAAAAAATTGCAAACTGGAAAATGGAATCCCTCGAGTTTGTTTTACGTCCCTAAAATCTGATATCCAAAGAAAGTTTCAAAAATTCAAAAAAAAAGAAGCGCATTCGCTCTTATTCTTCTTCTTCTTCTTTTTTCTTTTTTATTTTATTTACTTTACAAAAAGAAGCGAAAATTAGGTTGTCTCAATTCCCAGAGCTTTGGTTTCGCTCAGTCATCCACTCTCAGTGTCCGTACGTTCCAATGGAGAACTCTTCTTCTTCCTCGATATCGTGCCCTTCGACCCCTCGCTGGAACTCCGAGAGGCCTTTCCTCACTGGTCGCTTTCTCCAGGTCACCTCTCAAATTTCCTTTCCCACTTTCACATTTATGCCTCTCATTTTCCATTTAAATTTTATTTTCCGAGAATTCTAAATTTTCCGGGAATGTCGACTCTATTCGATTCAGGAAACCAAGACCTTCTCCCGCTTCGCCGAAACCAAGAGCCTTTCCGTTGATTCCTTAAGGTATCAGATCAATCAATTCCATCACTGATGGAGAACAAAAGCGAGAAATTTTGATCATGTTGATTATTTTTTGATGAAAGGGAAAATTATATTGAGTGCTAATGGATTTTGCAGAATGTGGACTTTGAATTTTTGTTTAATTTTTTTTTTTCCCCAATTTGTTGTAGTTTGGGATCAGAAAAGGCTATTGGCTGCTACAATGCTGCGGTTCAGGTAAATTTTGTATTCCCTTTTGGTGATTTGTGATACTTTTTGGAATTTCCAGTTTTCTCTTCAATTTTGTTAAATAAAAATGACAAAAAGGAAAATTAGTTCATATTGTTCGATTGTGCAGGAACTTCTTGTTATTGATGACCTGCTGTCTGTGCTGGTTGGGATCGAAGGACGATACATTTCCATTAAAAGGGTCCGGGGAAAGGAAGATAATTTCACTTTTCAGGTTGATGCATCCATGGATTTAGCACTGCAGGTGCGGTTTAGTAGAACTTTTTACTTGTTGTAGAATTCAATTGAGTATGTTTTGCCATGTGGGGTCCTCCTTAAAATGTAACGTGGCTTTCTGAATGCTAATTGCTGGACTCTACGACCGTTGAAGAAGACTTTACTTGGTGTTTAATGTGCTTTATTCTATTAAATACAAGTTGAGAAATAATTTATTGGGACATTAATTACTTGGATCATTGATAGCATATGGCCTTATTAGATAATTTCACAAAAAGAAGTTAATTTTCTTTGTGAACATACTTATGGAGGAATTATCAGATCTTTTTCTCCCTCACATGACAGCTGATTCTAGCTGTTTTAAGTTGTCTGAGCTGGTTAAAACTTACTGCTTCAGGAATTAGCAAAGCGGATATTCCCGTTGTGTGAAAGCTTCATGTTGATCAACCAGTATGTTGAATCAAGGTCACAATTTAAGAATGGCTTAGTCAACCACGCTTTTGCTGCTGCACTAAGAGCACTGCTTCTAGTAAGTTTTCTTCTCTTGCAAGCCATTATTTGTTCCTTCTTTTATACAGGTTGATGCATGTTTATTTCACTTAATGTGCAGTAGGAATAACTGCAGTGCACTACTGCTCTCTATTTGTCTACAATTTGGATGTAAATTTTTTTAATTAGTACAAACAACCAATATGAGTTTGGTTAGGTTGCTTCTCATAGTCAAATTGTTACTTTTAGGTCAAGGTTGAACGGTAAGGAAAGGAAAGTCAAAACTGGATTTTGATGTGGAATTAAAATTTACTGTTATGTTGTTTCAGTTGGTAATTCATTGATTGACTGACTCTGCTGATTGAATTACGATGGCTTATCTCACTGAATGAGTGCCTCCAATTTATTTCATTACTAGGATTACCAGGCCATGGTGGCACAGCTTGAACACCAATTTCGACTCGGAAGGCTTTCCCTACAAGGGTTGTGGTTTTACTGTCAGGTATGAGCTTGTCTTAAAACATGCTTATCTATTTATTGGTTGTATACTCATGGATTCTCTACTGTATGTTGCAGCCAATGATGACATCAATGCAAGCATTATCATCTGTCATACAGAAGGCTTCAGCTAACAATTTTGCAGGCTCTGCAGTGCTTAACCTCTTGCAAAGCCAGGTTAAATTTTACTTATATGACTAAATTTTGCTGGAATCATATAAATGACATTAATTTTTAGCTTCACTCATCAGCAGCATCCAGTAGCTAAATTTCTGTCCAGTTTTCTTGCTCTCTTTCTTTCTTTCTTTCTTTTTTGTTCTTGTTTTTGTTTTTGTTTTTGTTTTAATAATGCTCCTTCTAATTGACTTACCCTTGCAATATTTAGGCTAAGGCCATGGCCGGTGATAATGCTGTAAGGTCCTTACTAGAAAAAATGGCACAGTGTGCAAGCAATGCATACCTTAGCATATTAGAGAGGTACACTGCAATTCTCCTGTCAATATTGCTTTTCTTGAGCATATTGCAACTTCTTGCAATCATCTTTAGAAGTAAATACTTTTTAATTTCATTGTGGACGTGGGACTTTACTTTGAATTGACCCATCTGTTGTACTTTTTCATTGAGTGTGCTAGAAATGATTGTTTCCCTTACCGGGACGTTGGACTTCAACTTTAATCATCTAGATTAGAACTCTCCTTTGTAGCCTAAATATTCCAACAACTTTATATTGTTTAGTGGGATAAAATTAACCATATGTGGTTTTAAATATAGGACTTTTAGTCAAATGTGTTAAGCTATGTTTTGTTTTGTTTCTTCTATTTTGGCATTCTTGGCTTTTGAACATTCTCTAGTCTCTCCTGTCATCCTTTGGATTATATATTTCAGTTTGTTCTGATTTATTTTATTGCTTGAATGAAAAAAAAAAACTCTTCAGGTGGATCTATGAAGGGGTAATCGATGATCCTTACGGTGAATTTTTCATTGCCGAGAACAAAACTCTTCAGAAGGTATATCATCTTTTTTCAGAATGGGTACAGCAAGTTGTCTTATGATATTTAGGGTTTTAGAATTCTACAGGAGAGCCTGGCGCAAGATTATGATGCTAAGTATTGGAGGCAGCGTTACAGTCTTAAGGATGGAATTCCCAGCTTCCTTGCAAATATAGCTGGGACAATTTTGACTACGGGAAAATATCTAAACGTCTTGAGAGAGTGTGGGCACCATGTTCAGGTTCCACTATATGATTGCAGTTTTGTGATGTTGATATGGAGGGAGAACAAGAAAAATTCCTTGCCCTCCAAGTGGTTGCATCAGAAGATGTTATATTGATTGGATTTTATGTCTAGGTCCCTGTATCAGAAAACTCAAAATTGATGAGCTTTGGCACGAATCATCATTATCTTGAATGCATAAAATCTGCTTATGACTTTGCCAGTGGTGAGCTCCTCAATCTCATCAAAGAAAAGGTGAGCTTCAGCCCATTTCTGAAGTTTCTTCTCTTGTATCTCTATTGTTTTCAAGTTCTTATGAGATAATTTCTGTTCATGTGGTTTTATCTTAGTTGCACTTGCTTTACGTTATTAATTAATCTTTTCTGATTGTTAATCTATTTAATTGCAGTATGACCTCATGGGAACACTGCGATCTATAAAGCACTACCTTCTCCTTGATCAGGTATACTACTTTTACAAAAACTTGTTGGAGGAATTCAGGAATGTATATCAGTCACTTATAATGCATTATCAACAAAGTAGAAGCTAACCGAGCTGCAGTCACCATTTTCTAATGAATTTACCAATTTTATTCTATGGGCAAAATGAATACCTTTCTGGCAATAATTATTATGCTATATCAGTATTTGTTTCACCTAGAAAAGTGCATTTGCTTCTTTTCCCTTGTCAAATGTAATTTGGCTTTAAATTCTTCATTAAATCATGGAGCATAAGTAGTTAATTCCTCTCTTGTTTTGTCCCCTTCCTTTGGGGTGTGGGGGAGCTGCATTTTGCTCCTTTTTTTTTTTTTTTTTTCTTTTTTCTTCTTTCTTCTTTCTTCTCTTTTTTTATTTTTCGTTTTTCTGTTGGGAGTGGGTTCAGTTGTTCGCTTCCCTAATTTTAGTTCAGTTTGTATATGCTACAATCTTGCCTCTTTGTTCATAGTTTTTATTTAGTGATTATCTTGTTATTCATTTTTAAATGAAGCACTCAAATGGTGGCTTGTATTACAGGGTGATTTCTTGGTCCATTTCATGGATATAGCTAGGGATGAATTGGCAAAAAAGCTCGATGAGATTTCTGTGGAGAAACTGCAGGTTTGGTACTTGCTCGTCACGTGTCTTTCACAAAAAAAGTTATGTTTCATAGAATAAGAAGTAACCAAGATGCTTAATGACTGGTTTCTTGCTGAAGTCTCTGCTCGACCTTGCTTTGCGTACTACAGCAGCTGCAGCCGATCCTTGTCATGAGGACTTGACATGTTGTGTGGTAAACAATTCACTCTCATGTTTGCAAGTGAATTTCTTTTTCTCTTTTTTTTTTCCCCCCCTCACTTTTCATTAGTTTCATCTCTATGTTTTTGTTTCAGGAAACATGTTCTTTGCTTAAAAGACTAGGGACTCTCAAAGATATTGAAAATAGCAGAAATGTGCCTGATGATAATGATCTAGAGGAGCCGGTAAATGTAACCGGTCTTGAGACACTTTCGTTGAGTTACAAGGTCTGTTTGTATTGCACATGTTCTTTCACTCTCTTTATCTATATATTTCTGTGTGTGCGCATCATTTGGATAAACCTATGCTGGTGGTTGCCACCACATAAACAAACACCCCCCCCCCCCCAACACACACAAACACAAAGATTGTCTAGCAGTTGCTGGTAAGGATTAACCAGCTAAGAGTTGATCTTGTACCATACATCTTTAATGAGAGTGATTTTAAATTTTTAACTTCCCTTGCCAATTATTCTGGAGATGCCATCCAACAAGATATCTGGAGTGCACCTTTTTTTTGTTCTTTTTTTGTTTATAAGGATTATGCAATGCCACATTCCACCATGGCTGCACAAGTTATATTGTTGACCTACCCCTCCTTGGATCGCGGCAATGGGTCTTTGATTGCATTTTACTAATGTGGTAGATTTTTTCATATATTTTAAATTTACTTTGATGCGTCTTGTGGTAAGTGGATAATTTCCTAGCTTACTCTTCCCAAATGTGGCATTATCTCCCGCAAACATGCAAATGGTCCAACTTTTTATCATCCTATTGTATTACCAAGTTCACCGCAAATTTTGTGGTTTGCTTTTTTCAGGTTCGATGGCCATTGTCGATAGTTATATCTAAAAAAGCCCTTACGAAGTACCAGTTGATTTTCTGCTTTCTTTTCCATTGTAAACATGTGGATCGTCAGCTTTGTGGGGCATGGCAAGTGCATCAAGTATGGTCCAGATCTCTCACTCGTGTATTTGTGAGGTCAATTAGTGCTTGGCCCTTTTTCTATCCTCTAATTTAATGACACTGTGTATCTGCAGGGAGTTCGTAGCCTAAAAATGCGTGGAACTGCCATTTCCAGATCATCATTGCTCTGTCGCAGCATGCTTAAATTTATTAACAGCCTTCTACACTATCTTACATTTGAGGTGGATTTTTATTTTCGTTTTTTTTTCTTCCACTTATTTCGCCTAATTGCTTTTGTCACACTGTTCTGTACTGTTTGTTAGTTTTTCTACTCATTAAATTTATTTTCTTTTGGAATCACTTCCATCTGCTTTATTATATTTTGGTTCAGTTGGTTAACTTCTACATTGTACGAGTCTTTGCTGAACTATAGTGAAAAATGGAAAAACATGCTATGGCCAAGGGAGAAAAGCAATAGACGACATGGATAAAAGCTACTGGACATGTCAAAATAGTGAATGTTTTCCTAGCTGTTGGATCTGACAATAGTTCTGCATCCTGCATGAACTTTCTAGTTATGTGCTAAGAGAAAGTGTTGTATGCTACAAACTTACTGTGTTGGAGAAACGAACAATTTTATATCTGACCTTTTCTTAGGGATCTGGGCTTCATTTTACTTATTCTTTCCTGAAATATGGTTTCCTCTGTATTGAGGATTTTAATGGCTTGCAGCCTCTGACAAAAAGTATTTCTTGTCCTTAGGTTCTTGAACCAAATTGGCATGTGATGCATAACAGACTTCAGTCAGCAAAGAGTATAGATGAGGTCCAGTCTTCCCTCTATAGAATTCTCTTTTTCCTTTTTTGGTTCTCAGACTGAAGGAGAAGACTTTATTTTGCTATACATTCCAATACATATAGCTCTTCCACCCACTTTCCCTGCTGCAATGTGTCTGCTTGTCTCACAAGGGTCTTTTCTTAAGCAGGTGATCCAGCACCATGACTTTTTTCTCGACAAGTGTCTGAGAGAATGCTTGCTTCTTTTGCCTGAGTTACTCAAGGTTAGTTCCGGTTGTTTATTTTTAATTTTGTGTGCTGATATGGTAACTTATGATTCATACAAAAGAATTAGAAAGTGTTCTGGTTGAGCCCTACAATACTCGGTCACTTAGAATAGTATCTGAGAAGGTCAGCCTCTGGGTTGGCTCCTAGTTTATTAAAAGAAAATCCCCGTAGAGGGGAGCATATTCAGTACTTCATTGTTTATCCGTTGCCAGTAGCCTTGTGCTATGAGATAAATTCCTGCTACACCCACAAAAGTTACCACAACTTTGCTTTATTTGCATTTTTTTTCTCTGTCAATAGCTCATGCAAAGTGAAGTGATGTTTCCCTCTTGATTTTTCTACAAATGGGCCTTAAAGAATTTAAAACCAAATAAACGATAATGCAAACTTAAAAAAAAAAAGAAAAAGTGAGAACCATATCAGTGAAAATGAAAAACAGCAAATATCTCATCAAATCTTGTACTCTTTGTTTGATGTTTAGCTTTCACGTTGAAACTAACATCGACTTCAAATCACTTGATTTTCAGAGAAAGCTGAAGTTGAGGAACAACATCTGAAATTCTTATTTATAATAGGATATAGCCTTCCTATATTTTATGCTACGGGGAACTATTCTCTAACATCACGAGGTCTACAGCAATTAGTACTTGCTTCATGCTTTCTTGTTGTCATTGATTCACATTTCCAAGTTCCTTAAATGCAGAAGGTGGAAAAACTGAAATCCCTATGCCTACAGTATGCCGCTGCAACTCAGTGGTTAATAACGTCTTCTGTAGACATTCCCAGCTTAGAGGAACCATTTGATGATTCAAATGTGTCAGAAAATGCCAAGCAATTGAAGTCGAGGAACCCATCTCATGCACTGAAACTAAGTACCAACAATACGACTGTCACAGATTCCATACTGTAAGTTCACATAATTATAAATGTATTCCCTCTTACACAAATATTTCTCTCACAATTGAAAATCGCAGCAAATTTGAGAGGGAATTCAACTCAGAGCTTCAGAGTCTTGGACCAATACTAAGCAGCAGTTCCCAAGCAGAGCCATATTTGACCCACCTAGCACAATGGATCTTGGGCGTCGGAAATGAGCAATAAATTTTGGGAGATTTTCACTTTCTTGTGCCTGTTGTGTGTCTAGAGAATTTTCACCAAGCAATAAATTGTTGGGAGTTGCTACGAGATGAACTAATTGTAAATATATTCTCCGATACGATTGTGCTGGACTTGTGCTTGTTGTGTGTAGAATGTCTGTACGTAGAGGATTTTTTTGGGTTTCCGAAAAAAGAAAAAATGAAAATCGAGGCTTGAAGTACATACGATTGAAATGTAAAATATTCTTTTGTATGATTTTTAATTATACCAGTGTTTTTGCAAAGTCATTCTCTTTTTTGTTTTTCTTGGCATTTTATTATCCCCTCTGCTTCATGTAGACTGACAATTACACGCATATAAGGTAGCTTAATATCCTGATAACCCCAATTGGTTCCCCCATTCAACAAACAGGTATATTTAAATAAAAATTATGAAATGAATTATAATTGAAATTAGAGACATTTAAAGTAAAATAAAATTGAATAAATTATAATTAGAATATAAAAAAAAATTAAAAAAATTATGATTAGAATGTGAGATATTAAATTAGATCATTAAAAAAATACTTTGTAAACTCTATTCTTATTTCAAAGTACAAAAAATTCTTTTCAATAGCTAAATATAATTGATGACTTATTTGAATAAAATAAAATAAATTATTAAAATAAACTCATTCTAAAAAATCATTTGAATAAAAAAAATTGAACCCATTCTAAAATACCATTTGAATAAAAAAAAATTGAAATTGTTAACATACGGCACAAGTTTTCTCTTGAAAGAGAAATTGCTAACAGGTTGACTTAATAAAATCTGTCGATTCTTGAGATAGTTGTCGAGTAGTTGATCTATTAGTCTCAATAACCAGTTGATTTAGTCTATTGATGTTAAATCCCGAAGTCTCGGATTAATTCTCACATTCACCGCAGCGGAAATAGATCGTGGAATGGTGTTACATTTTATTCTGTAACAAAGCCAATTTAACATGCAGACAAAAAAAAAAAAAAAAAAAAAAAAAAAGAAACCCTCTACGCTACGTATTTGACACTCGCAGGATAAGAGAACACGGTTAGTCATAACGTAATACCCGAAACTCAAAAGTATAAATCAACGTGTTCAATTACCAAAATATTCTTGTATAAATATTCTTGTATACTTACTATATAACTGTGACAGACGACAAATACAATTCAGCAAGCTGAGGTTTAGTGAACTGACACCCCTCTAACTTGATGAATAGCACAGTGACCAGCAGGGTTAAAAATGAAATATTTAGTACACAATTATTTCATTAATGCAGAGGTCAATTCAGTTTGTTGCCCCCAAAATGGTTCTTTCACACATGCTTGAATGCTCCAAGCTTTGCTACCAGTTTAACTGCTTAACAGTAACTAAAATAATTAAGAAAAATACAGGTGAATATGCATTTGCATGGATCTAGGCAGCCACAAAGTATTGTGAATAAAACAGCAACACTATATACAGCAGCTCATATAGCAACAACGGGCGTACAGAATAAAGTTCGATAACCCTCTTCCTTCCACCCTTCCTATCACCCCACAATGCTTTTTGCCTTCACAATTCCAGAGGCGAACGGCTGAGAAAGGGAAACTCTCTTCCTCTCAAACAACCCTCTAAGGTAGTTCTCCACCACAATTAAAAAGCAAAGACCAAAAGCTAAAGGCTCCCCAAGTCCGATGATTTGGAAAGGAAAAGAGACTTACCGGCGTTGCTGACACACATGACAGATGGTGGCTGACCTGACATTTGCAACAGTGCAATGTTCACAAGACCAGTGCCCTGTATCGTCAATGTTTCTATTGGAACTGCTTGATCTGGATGTTGTAGGCTTGCTTCTCCCGGCTTTCCCCTTACTGCTTGTACCTCCCACGCTCTTTGCACTTGCTGTCCTGCTACTGGCACCATGTGAGTCCACATCGGATAGGCCATTCTCTAGAGCTCGAACTAAATTTTCAAAGTAGTTTCTGGTGACACTGTCATCATCAAACCAAAACTATAAGTTGACAATTTGAGAAGATGCAAGCTCCTTGATGATCACTTTGCAAATCAAAGCAGATAATTGAAGCTTAATATAATCATTTGCATTAAAAAAATAGAGCAAAATCTGACCCTCCAAAACTACAAGAAAGAATATGCACTTAAAGAGCTTAAAGAATTGAAACGAGTCTACCAGTCACTTTCTTGGTAAGTAGCATCATAGTGTTTCAAAAAATAATTTGAAACGAAATAATCATCATGATCAGCCGATACCACTAACTTACACGCAACAAAGAATAATCGATTTCTAACTAAAAATGAGCCTTCCGATCCAGTAAACATCGATAGAAAAAGCTTAGTAAAATTTTTGTTTGACAACAACCTGGTCAGTCCAGCAAGTTTTGTGCGGAACCCATTGAAATCTTTTGATTGGCCCTCTGCATTGAGGTAAACTTGTAGCTCCTTTTCTGCACATTGATGAAGTCTTTCCAACCCAGACTCAGCCTCACCTGTGCAAAAAACCAAAGTTGGGACTCGGACGAGGGCAATATGATAAAATGTCTAGGATCAAGCTCTCGAAAAAAAAAACAAAAACAAACAAACCAACCTTGCAAGTACTCAAAGAACTGTCTCTTGGCATGTTCATACTCTGGTAAATAATACCCATAGGCATATGTCCATTTCAGAACTCGCCGGCATTCAACTATCTGAAAACAGAGCAACATAGTAAGGGAAAGCAGTATCTCAGTTCTATGAGTGAAGAAACTGTACCCTTCCACCAAAAAAAGGGACAAGAAAAAAAACAAAAACAAAAACTGTAATATACCTGAAGCCAGGCCTCTGTAATGAACTTCAGCTGTGACTCAGGTTGGCACTGTATGTCGCTCAGCTTCTCAAGCTACAAAGTTAAAGAATTTGTCAAACTTCAATAAGTCCAAAAGCAGGAATAGGTTGTATGGCAAGCACATGTGGTCAAGATTAGCAAGGATAAGGAAGAACTTTTCCTGTCTCTCCAATAAAGAACAACTCTAATGGCCTATGTATTACGATAAATAAAAACTAGATACAATAAAAAATAGATGATCTAGTATAAATATGACTAAAGAGAGAAGCAAAGCTCTCATTTTCGTGGCAAGAATGAAATATTACTAGACTGAGATTCACTCTCAAAAAGCTAATGTCAGTCAAAATAGGATATTCATGCATAGGCCAGAACTAAAGGCCTCTCAAAAAATTTTAAATAAGCATATTAACAGTTCTAATTGATCAAGAATTGAATGGGCCTTAAACTAAATTGAAAAGTCAAGTCCAACTTCTATTTCAAAGAAAAAATCTTGGTGTATTCTTGAAAAGATGNATTATAATGGTATTAATATTCATAAAACTATCAATCTATCAACTTTAGTAATCTACAATTTGATAGCCACATCCCACAATGATCATATATACACACACATATACATTTATAGAGAGAAAGAGACAGCAATAATAACAGTATCAATAATTAAAAAAAACAGTATCAATAATAAAAAAAAAAACAATCTATCCATGAATTTAATAATCTACATTTTGATTACCACATCCCACAAAGATCATCTCACTAAACTACTATTACAGACTACTGCTACTAATAATAATGCTTACATGCACGCTTTGCATTTGCTGTAAGTCCACCAGTGCTTTTGCCCTAGACTGCAATTAAAATCAAAGATAATAAAATCAGACTCTAATCTTGAGTAATTAAAAGCATGATTCAAATCAAGCAACTACAATTCTAAACAATCTAGCAGCCAAAACATAAATAAAACACAAATTACGACAACACACGACATCGACAGGGTAGAAAGGCAGAAACAATAATGCATGACACAAATTACGAGAATGTGTTAGTGCTTCTGAAATATAAAACTATATCCAAAGAATATTCCACAAAAACTAACCATTACAAGCCATATTACAAGAACTAAAAGCAAAATTAGCACATTCTGACAAACTGGAACATACCGATTGGTTGGTTGCCCATCTTTCATAATAATGAGTATACCTCTCAAGAGAGTTCTTGGCCATCTCTCTTCTTTTCTCCGCTTCATCATACTGTAAAAAATTTGTCTCATTTACATATAGAGCCAACATCTATAAAAGAAGTCTAGGAAATCGTGTCTCAAGTAACTAATGACGATGAAAAATATAATTGATATACCACTCCCTCTTGCTTTGCTGTTTCGTAACGATTGCAAGCATAAAAGCCACCAGTCCTCTCACCATGATCCGACCAAGCACCAAGGCAGAGCCTACAAGCATTAATCAATTACATTAGGATAAAACAATCACAAGAAAAGTTGATGTACGACCAAAAAATATATATAATATTAATAGAAAAAGTAATGAGCTTGAGAAATCCCTAGTAAAAAAAGTTCTTAACAATGGTTTCTATTCCTATATAATGGGTAATTCACAAATTGATACGATAAAAGGCACATACAAGTGACATCAATTAAGAACAGAAGAATAATGCAAACAATTAGCAAGCATGTAATTTAAACTAAATGAGTTGTGCAGTTGCGAAAAATCTTACCAACAGAACTCAAATTTACAAGGTGGAGTGCAAGTTATATGCATACACCCTTGGTTTTTCTCAATAGGCCGTTTGCACTTTGGACAGGGTTTGGAATTAGCCAATATCCTGAAAATCACCGAAAGTATTAACTTAGCAATTAGCACTTGTAGCAGAAAAGTAAGTCTGATAAAATATCTTGTAAAGCCACTAAAACATGATTCAGTCAAGTCATTTATCGAACCTAAATAGACCAAACAAGATCCCGTGTACGCGTGTGACATTTTGAACCAACTTTAAAGAGGTATTCTTTCTCAACTTAGACATGATTTAGTATAACAAAGTGACCAGGAAAAGAAGTATTCTATGAAAGTAGCCATGATTATGAAGAAAAGTAGCCACAACTTGGGAAATCCTAATGGGGTAAAATAAGAACTCATCTCTTCTAGAATTGGCCTCCAACTAAATCACAGAAATCCCGTGGGGCAATAATAAGAACAAATCTCTTCTAGAATGGACCTCCAAATTAATGCAAAAAATGATTACCCTTATACTAATATCCCAGTCAATTGAGCACTTAATTGCCATCCTTACAACTATGAGTTGGATGGAGAAATATAACGTATGATTCAGATCTATTTTTAGATAATATTTATAGAAATAGATGTGTTCTTGATGACTTTGACTTCACACTCAATCCATCAACTCAGCCTATAAACCTCGGTATCCTCTTGGAAACAATTCTATCTTAATAACAAGGCCCCAAGTTACCAATAACCTACAGTTTAATGCAGGTGGAAAAGCTATGCCAAACAATTATTAAAAGAATGCATTGATACTGAGCTATGCTTTCGATAGACAACCATATTGCCCTTCAACAACCATTAATTTGGTCCAGCATCACAATAAGGAAAGTAACAATGTTACATACATTACAAGCTCCCAATTTGAACACTTATTTTTACCATAAAATATGAGTATAAGAAGAAAGAAAACAGGAAATGACCAGATATAGTAATCCTGTCCCATACCAATTCATATTTTCAGATTCAGCACTATTCTTCAAAATCCATTTGGCAACGGTGCCGCAATCAACTGGACGGTGAGCTTCCTCAGTACACTGCAAAAACAAATTTTCAAGTCATGGGAGTACTCAGGCTTAAAGAACAAACAACATTTAGACATTGAGAAACAATGGACTGATACAATATCTTATTACTATGAACAGTTCAAAGAGACACCCATTTCCTACAAACATTTGTAGAGAGAGAGAGCTACTCACATTCCAGCAAAAACTATATGCGCACCGACAAGTAACATCATAACTTCCACTACCAACCACAAAATCTACAGCATAATCACAGCCTGGATATGGACACCATTTGGTCTACAAAAGCAACCCAAAAAAACCATCACTTAACAAATAATCAATAAACCAGAGTCTTGGTTTTTTGGAGAAAATAAATAACAGCCTTGACTTAAAGCATAACTGCTTTAAATATATATATATATATATATATATATATTTATGTGGATCTAATGCACGTACTGAATATTGTGAAACACCAGTTCGAATTAATGTATAATAGTGGTGAGAAGCAGCAGTTACTTGTAAGTACTAAATAAATAACTCATCAAAACTAGGTTACCTTCCTATTGTCTTCAACATAAGATCTAATGAAATAACGAGAGTATTTTTCGTAGTCTTCATTAGAAGATAATTCACGAATCATATCTTGACCAACAGCAGCAGCACACGATGGATCGGGGCATCGCAACATCAAACATCCAGGACCATCATTAATGGCTGTACTAATATAACCTAAAAGAGAGAAAAGATGGAAACACAAATCATAAGCCGAATTTCAAATTAGAAAAAAAATAAGAATGAAACGGACACCCAGATTGTTAGACAGAAAGTAAAACTAGCAACGAATTAATCAGACAATTTAGTAATCAGTAAAGCATAAACAAAACTGGAACACATAAAACGTAACCATATATCAACCAGTTCAAGTTTCATATTAGGGGGTCAGCAATGTATGAAGTAAAGAACTTTTCATCTACCTAATATTTTCTACCTTACGTATGTAAACTTACTTCAAGTTTCTGGCATACAGTTTCGTTTGACAAGTAACAGTGCTGCTCTACTAATGAAAAGACACAAGAAGACCATTTATTTTCTCCATCAAATAAATAGTTTAGACAAAAAGTCACTATTCTTACCAATTGTTTGTTGCCAACCATAAATCCAATTGTTGGCAGTATAAAACAGGAAGCACTGAAATTCAAATAAAAAGTGCATGGATACAAGGAAAATAAATGTACTCCAAAATATGAAAGAAAAAAGTTACAAACAAAGAAACATCCTAGCATATCATTCCAACAAAGAATAATCAAAGAAATGTGAAAATCATTAAACTTGTCAAAGGTTAAAGCCCAGTGGAAATGCTTGATTTTCCAAGGCAATTGTGCAGATTTGGTTCCATTGTGGAAATACTTAATGCAACAAGAAGACAAAGTAGTCTTCTATGAAAATCACAAACTTTTTGGGCAAAAACTATAACTATTAAAATCACAAACCAAGAGAAAATAAAGCACTAAGTAGACACAAAAACCACTTTAACAGGTGATACACATAGGAGGACTCCAGCCAGTTCCATGATAAAAAGTAGTGCCCACAGTCACATCAACATCCTTGAATTGATAATTTCCAAATCATAAAAATAATAAAAATCTTAGTAAAACTCAACAGACTCATGATCAGATGTTCCGGTTAAATCTGATTAGATACTATCAATTGAAGAAACAACTGTTACCAATAGAAACAAGTAAAAATTCACTCAGAAAATAAACCAGATTCATTTTTTGTACCCCGGATAAAAGTTTCATTAAAAAACAATCAAGACAATATTAACAAAGTCAATCTGGTGCAAACCTGCCCAGCAAGTATTACAGAAAGAATGACCACAAGCAGCTGAATGAATCTTATCAGGAGGATAGGCTTCAAAACAAATCCCACATGTCAGCTGTCAAAAAATAACAATAAACAATTAAAACTTCATAAACACCAAAGCAATAATAAGACGTCAACATGACCAGCTATCGAACAAAAGCCAAATTACTTATCGTACAAACTAACTCACAATTCTTACTTCTTTAACATTTGGATATTCAATAACCGGTTTCTCCAGAAAGCCAACGGCCTTGCGAACCTTTTCCTCATTTGCAAACCACTCATCATGTACTTTACTGACACTCCTGTTAGTAGAAAGGAATAATAGATTACTTAGACCATACAGACACCAATTCATCATAGCCTCAACCATATCAAATAAGAAAAGAACAAACAAGTTGTGGAATCTTAAAAAAATATAGCTGACAAATAAATAAATTCTGTCACTTTCAAATATTTAGAAATTGAATTGATGTAATATCACCAAAAAAAAAATTAATAAGAAAAGACAATGTAACAGCTACATAAATTTACCAATTATAATAGCGAAGCAGTATGCTAGCTGCACCCTTTGGAATTGAAAGCACAGTAGATATCCTCATGATATCATCCTCTTGACGTTGACGAATATCTACTTCAGTCAAAACAGTATAGTTTTGCTGTAACAAGGCACCGTAAAATTACATCAGTTATTATACTATGAAACTTGATTAAAATATAGAAACGATTTGTTGGCATCATCATGCTTCTGCAAAATGTATTTTAGAAGTACTCAATATGTCCATTATTCCACTGTTAACATAACTACCAAACTCTACAAATTTCACACATAACACCTATAGATTTGTAAATGGTTCAGCATTTTGCCTCCGAACCTCAACATGATAATTGAACTGAAAGCAACTAAATATCCATAGAGATGTTACTCTTAGAAGAAGACACATGTACCCCATCTGTAACAACTTCTTGACAGGAGTCAAACACCTGAACATAAATGTTCTAATCCCCCTCCCTCAAGTTATTGGAAAAAAAAAAAAAGAGGGAAAAAAAAAAAGAAAAGATACTTAACATCCTAGTATTAAATTTCAAAGAAACATTTTTTTTTAAAACTTAAGGAGTATAAGTTCAAAAAGACAACTATTCAGAATTCACTAAGAAAAGAGTGAAACAAATATCAATATAATTCAACTTTGGTACAACTATCCCAAGCACTGAATCGCTATAGAAAAACAAGAAAATAGCTTTAAAACTGTAAAGGGCCTACTCCTATTTCCCCTCCAATATCACATATACTGTGAAGCTTTTATACTATCAAACAAGCTCAATAGCACCATAACATTGTTTAAAAATTAAAAAAAAAAAAANAAAAAATATAGCTGACAAATAAATAAATTCTGTCACTTTCACATATTTAGAAATTGAATTGATGTAATATCACCAGAAAAAAATTAACAAGAAAAGACAATGTAACAGCTACATAAATTTACCAATTATAATAGCGAAGCAGTATGCTAGCTGCACCCTTTGGAATTGAAAGCACAGTAGATATCCTCATGATATCATCCTCTTGACGTTGACGAATATCTAATTCAGTCAAAACAGTATAGTTTTGCTGTAACAAGGCACCGTAAAATTACATCAGTTATTATACTATGAAACTTGATTAAAATATAGAAACGATTTGTTGGCATCATCATGCTTCTGCAAAATGTATTTTAGAAGTACTCAATATGTCCATTATTCCACTGTTAACATAACTACCAAACTCTACAAATTTCACACATAACACCTATAGATTTGTAAATGGTTCAGCATTTTGCCTCCGAACCTCAACATGATAATTGAACTGAAAGCAACTAAATATCCATAGAGATGTTACTCTTAGAAGAAGACACATGTACCCCATCTGTAACAACTTCTTGACAGGAGTCAAACACCTGAACATAAATGTTCTAATCCCCCTCCCTCAAGTTATTGGAAAAAAAAAAAAAGAGGGAAAAAAAAAAAGAAAAGATACTTAACATCCTAGTATTAAATTTCAAAGAAACATTTTTTTTTAAAACTTAAGGAGTATAAGTTCAAAAAGACAACTATTCAGAATTCACTAAGAAAAGAGTGAAACAAATATCAATATAATTCAACTTTGGTACAACTATCCCAAGCACTGAATCGCTATAGAAAAACAAGAAAATGAGCTTTAAAACTGTAAAGGGCCTACTCCTATTTCCCCTCCAATATCACATATACTGTGAAGCTTTTATACTATCAAACAAGCTCAATAGCACCATAACATTGTTTAAAAATTAAAAAAAAAAAAACACACAAAACAAGACAAAAACAAAAAAACAACCTAATAGCTATTGCCTTAGTTCAAATGTGGTTTTAGGTATATCTTCTTTCACCAAAAGAGAAAAAAAAAATGAAGAGATAAATAAATATGTAATAGCATTGATGACTGTCGAACTATTACCTAGTTCAGTTTTAGTTTTTAACTTAAAAATGTGTGACTTCAGCCTTCAAATTATTATGTTTTCAAGTCAAATTTCATAATTCTACATTACAAGATAAAATGAAACAGAAATAGGCACTATCCCCTTTCACAAATTATCCAAGCAGAATTATTTATACAATTTAACGAAAGATATAAAGTATTCATTTTTCAAAGTACTCCCAAAGTAGGCAGATCCAACAGTAGCTTGCCAATTCAATATGGAACAATCTACTTACTGAAGTCAAGTTCTTCACACGCTATATTGTTCCGTTTAACCAATCAAATAATTAGATAAGCATCCAACCAACAAAAATTCAATCTCAATAATTACTACTACAACAGGAGAGAACCAAAGTCCTAAAACATCAAATCAAGTAGACAATCTCACATCAAAATCGTAATAATCAAGCATAAAAGGGGCAGCAAAACTACACAATTCTACCAACCCAGCCTTCTCACAACTCATTATTTGCTAAGACTATACCCCTTGAAACAATAACATAACGAAATTGAACCAATCTAACGCAGAAATAACCACAAATACAGACAAATTAAGATTTAAATTACCCAACTTTCCCACTATACAAGCAATTAAACACATCAAAATTGACCAAACACTATCTAATTATGCATTGGCACCACCTCCCAGCTCAATCCAAACATCACAAACAAGAATTGCATTACTACAATCAACAAAGGAAACAAAAACCAAACAGCTCAGAGCTCAAAAAAGCCCAAATTAAACCCGGCTCCAACTCAACACACCCACAAATTATCATCAACAAAAACATCAAAGCACAGAAATTTATCCAAAACCGAAGCGAGAAATCAGCGATTACCCAACCTGATAGCGACTAGAGATAACATCATCCGACTCATCGGAATCGTTATCGATGAACTCATAATCGGCGATGTCGGCGTCATCGCTATCCAAAGCGGCGGCGGCGGCAGCAACATCCTCGTCTCCGCCACTATAGTAGTGCTCATTGTCGTCGTCCTCATCCTCGTTGGCATCGTGCATGTCGAAATCCTCCTCCGAATCCATATTGATTTTCTTGCGCGACTTTCCCAAACCAAAAATCAAAACCCTGAATTGGATTTTCGGCGAATTCGATCAGAAAGTTCTCGCCCAAAAAAAAAGGGGTAGGGCAAAGATTTTTGGAGAGCGAAAGCGATGGAGGAAGAGAGAGAGAGAGAGAGGGACTT
>JXTB01000079.1:38751-75791 GCA_002914805.1 Parasponia andersonii
CCTTTGTGACAAGCTGCAAGATAGTTCAAAATAAAGTTCAATCAACTTATGAATTTATAAAATTAATTATATAGAATAAAATCAATTTTTCGGACTTACTTTCTTAATCTTGAATACATCAATACAATCCTTCATTGATGGTGTTTTATTGCTTGTCCATGACAGCATCCTTGGGAATTTGATGCCAAGGTTCTCAGAAAATGCACTAGTAAACTTGGGGATAGCTTCATAAGCCCAATATTATAAAGCAATACTAAACCCATACACTGTGTATTTAGCTTCCTTCGCCTTCTTATTCTTTTTCATCTTCTAAAGGTAGTTTTCCCTCTGATGCATCATGTCCTTATTCAAACTACGAAACGTTCTCTCGTAAGATCGCTTTCCCCATAGATAATTAAAGAAATACTCCTCATTCTCCACAAAAGAGAGCATATCCATCATAATCTTGGTGCTTGACTCCTGTGCCATCAAGAGCCCATCTACCAAGTAGCACAAACCCAACTTCCATACGTCCTCCTTCTCTTCACAATTTAGAAATGCAGCTTCTAATTCACCGGATCTCACATTAGCTACATTATTCAAGTACGTCTTCCTGAGCCTCATGCTACTAGACATAGATTTGTACTTCACAAAGTCTAGATCTTTGCCAAAGTTTAACGCAGTTATCAATGCAAACTCACCAAGCCCGAATCTCAAGTTGCTATCCCCAATGAAAAACTGCAACTCCGCCGGATTTTTGAATTTCACCTTCCTCAACACTAGTTGGTATATAAGTACTCCTGATGCTTGTATTGGAGGAGCAAGAAAAAACTGTTTAAACGGACACTGCTTTGCCCCCAATAACAAATCATACTTCTCAAATCTCTCCTTAATCTTCGACATCACCGTTGTTCATTTTATAGTGACCCTTCCAAGAAAGTGTTCTCCAAAAGGTACAAGGAGCTTTGACTTTTGGTTCGGCATAAGAGGAACAAAGCAATTTAGACAAAATTTTTATAAATTTAACATAAATCAAAAGCATCTAAATTACGTCAAAATATAGTTAAAACGCATCGAAATAGGTCGAAAAGTGATCGAAATTTCGATCACTTTGATTTCGTCGAGATTTCGATTGTCATCGAAAAATCTTACAGAAACTATCTCAAATGAGAACAAATAGCCAGGAGGTAAAAATTGTCCATCGAAAATCATCGAAAAACAGAGCACGTCGAAATAGAATCGAAAATTAATCGAAAACAGTCGAAAAAAGATTAACTACTAGCTACTAGAAAAGGTCATCGAACTGTCATCGAAAAACACTCGAACTAACATCGAAAATTTAGAGCAGCCTTATTTTCAAAAATGTCATCGAAAATGTATCGAAATTTTAGCACTATTCATCGAAATCTCATCGAAATAAAATCGAAACACAGTCGAAATAACATGGAAAGTTTATTTTACCTATTTTAAAATATCATCGAAAAGGTATCGAAATTTCGACTCTGTAAATCGAAATACAGTCGAAATATCATCGAAAACACGTCGAAATACCATCGAAAACACGTCGAATTTCACGTGATTTTCTGGTACTATTTTCAACTATACTCATCGAAATATGATCGAAAATTTAGACCAACAAATCGAAAATGCATCGGAAAAATGTTGGAATGAAGTCAAAAATTTCTAAATCTTCTTCTATTACAAATGCCCTAAATTCAAAAAAAATAAAACCCTCAAATCATATTTTGCTTATCTTCTTTTCTGGACTCATTTTTCTCATCGTAATCCTAAACAATGAGAGAGATTTACGATAGACGGCCCGACGAGTTTTCGTCTTCCTCGGTTAACGACACGATGGAGTTCTTGGCTTTTCAGAGAAGGAGATGAAAGAGAAGGTTGGAGAGAGAAAGAAATGAAGAATTTCTGAAAGAAGAGACATATTTTATCATAGGTATTAATAAGGATATTTTCGTCCGTGACATATTTTTCAAAAAAATAAGGGTATTCGAGAGCATATTTAACAAGCATATTTATTTCTACTGAGGTAGATGGTGTAAGGTGGGGGCTGGGTAACGCGAAATCGGATGATACGAACAAATCTAGGTTCGTCGTTTATGCAGCAGTGGGCAATAGGTATGTCGTCTCGTGTGAATCACAGCTAAGTTCGATGCACGACATGTCACGATGGGACTGAGCAAGGCGGCTAAGCCTCACAGCCTTTGTCGGTGATTACAGTTGAGCGAGCGATGCGATGGACTACTGGACTCGGAAACAATCTGTGTACAGCGTTGCAAGGATAGCTTCAACGACAACAAGGTTAAGTAAGTGGTTTCTAGACTTTGGGTTTGATTGTTATAGAAGCTTTGGGAAAAAGAGTTGCTTTGAATTCAATTCGATTTGGAAAAATAAAAATGCAGAGATTTTGGGTGCTGCATTCAAAGGAGCTTGAGTGGGATTAGGATTAGGATTAGGATTAGGATTAGGATTATAAACAGAGGTATAATATAATAATCTCGTAATCTACCACGGGTTAATTTTTGTTTGGGCCGGGGCTGGCTCACAAAAATTTAAAGAGAATTTTATTACATCATAGAGAAATTCGATGAAAGAGAATTAAAAGTAGGTTTTGGATCGTTGGCATTCGTTGGCAAATTCATTCAAAAGAAATTACTTTCTCCAGCATTTATTCATGTGTCAAGCTGGAAGATATATGAGCTGTTTATATTTTTACTTATTGTAATTAATTTACAACAAATTAAAGCAGGGAGGGTCTCGTGCAAAGGAATACAGCAGTTTAAATTATTTTGCTTTCTTTTCTCTTTTCTTTTCGTTTCTTTCCTTTTTTTTCTTTCCCATATATTCCGTTTTGTCTCTTAAATTTTTATGGGCTATTTTGTATTTTTTATGGCCTTTAGAATGAAAAATTCCTTGATAGAAATTTTATTTTATTCCACTGGACTATGAAATCCGTAAGGCTCTTCCATTGTGCATCGCTTTGGACCATGAAAATCATCATGGCTCTTCCACTGAATATATATCGTTTTGAGGACCATCTGTTGTGGCATTATGATGAAAAAGGTGACCACTCCATTCCTAATGAGAAGATCAATGAAGGGGCCACTAGTCTGCAACGTATCTAGAAGTGGTGGAAAAGCTGTGACACATTTCACATTTCTATTAAGATTCGATTTACGGTCGAAAGCTTGTTACGAGGCTCTTATTTAAGGTCCGTTTTTTAAGGTATTACCAAATTTAATTAATAGTCAATTAATTAAATAATAAAAACAGAATCTAAAAATTAATACCAAGAGTTTTACATGGTTCGATCTCCACCTATCCATGGAGCAGTGTCCAAATAATAAGCAAATTAGTCACACTCATAAATAATTACAATAACCAATTGATCTACGTAGTAATAAAAGACTATTTTCAATTGTTGCAACTATATTGAATCGATTAACTAATCTTGTTCAGTGAGCATCATTTGGCTTTTTGATTATTTGCTCTTAAATTCTTTTCAAAGATCTGAATAGATCTTCCCAAAGAATGATAAGAAAACTTTGAGAAATACTTGGAAAAAACATTCCTAAGTAGAAATGGCTATAAAAATATTTTCAATAAGAAAAAGTGGCAAAATACAAAATGTTCTACACAAGAAGTCTTTTATATAAAGGAATTTTATCTTCAATCACTAACCTGCAAATCATCAAAAAAAAAAAAAAACTAATAAAAGACAATTAGGAAACATTCCTAAATAAGTGACACGTTTTTTTCAATTAGATAATTTTATTGTGTCAATCAATGCTAATTTTCCTATTAGTTTGCAGCATGAACCTGGAATGTTTGCAACACATAATTCATAATTCTGTTAATCATTTACAACATACTCGGGCATAAGTTAGAAAAAATATCGCAATCATTACTCGATCAAAATCTCACGATTTTAAAAACACTGTTTAAACTGAAAGGTTTAAAGATAAAATAAACAACCAAAACTTATGGAAACAATCAATCATTAAAAAATGAAAAATATTGTAAAGAAATTTCCCAAAATCAATTCTTATAGGATCTTATCTTTCAAAAATATTTTTATTTACGAGTAATTTTTCAACACAAAATGTTGCGTCAGTTACTCATAATTCACTCAAGAATAAATTAGGAAATACCCCACAAATTTATTCAATCAAAATCGCATGTTTCTTGGATTTTCCAAACCTGCAGCAGGTTTTATTGCAACAGCTAAACAACAGAATCTGATCTAAAAATATAAACAATCAAAAGTTAATTAAATATAAAAAAAATAAAAAATGTATTTACCTTTAGTTATGCAAAAAAAAAAAAAAAATCATCTCGGAAGATTTATTGCAAACTTTTGACACTATCTTGGTAATTTTGAAAAAATAAAAAACAAATATAGAAAAACTTTGCAAAGAAATCTTACCACCATTTAGGGAAATTTCCTTTGCAAAATAGTCACAATTTTTCCTTTTGAGAATTATTACTTTACAAATATTTTGCATTAAAAAACACATCCTTGAAAATCGAAGAATTAAATATGGTGAAACAGTAACTTCCTAAAAGTGCTTTTATTGCAACATGGAGCTTGGGTGCTGCCATGAGATGCCAACTCATGAGCCCTAACACCTTACTTTTTCAACAAATCTTATTGAGCAAAAATTAGACACTGAACTATAATTTAAAATTTGTCAGCGAGTGTATGGAACCCTATTTTCATGCTTTATTTGCTTGCATAGATCCATAAAACTTTGGAAGTTGGCAGAGTAATGGGATTTTGTAAAAGCTATTTGTCCTCCGCGTATGTTAGCAGAGCGGAGCCAAACGCTAATCTCAGTGGAAGCATAACTTTAATCCGAAGATTTTTTTTTCATAGAAATAATCAAGATAAAAATTTTGAACTCAAATAATAATACAAAAAATCATTTTTTTTTTTAATAAAAATGTATGAAAAATTACACTAAACTTCCAAATATTCATAAGGAGTCCTCTAAAAAGATGGGTAGGAGCAAAAAATAAGGGTGGACATAAAATAATTATAATATTGTTTAATTTTATTTATCATCTTCATAATATTAGAATTTTTTAATTATTTTTATTTTTTTTGCATACATTACATTTAGGCTTAAAAGATATTTTTATTAGGAAATGAACTTTACAAGGTAGGGCATAAATTTCATCTTCTTTATTTAGTGGGAGCAAAACTCAAAATTTAAAAACTTTTACTACGCTAATATAAATTTTCAAAAATTCAATGGGAGCATATGCCTCTGCCCCTTGATATAATTATAGGAGTATACGAGTCTTGAAGGGCGTGGTACATGATATTTCATTCAATTAGATGAATTGTGTCCTCTATTGTTCGGATAGAACTCAATTGGAGGAATTTTATCTATTTGAATTTACTCAAGACATGTGACATGCATATTAAGAAATAAGAAGTCCTTGCTTGTTTAATTATAGCCATAAGATGCACAAAAAAGTTTAGATACACCAAAAATTTTAAAAGATTGAATAATTTCCGATGTTACAAACCGATTGAATAATTTTACTTAAAAAGTTTAGATACACTAAAAATTTTAAAAGAAAACTGAACTCCTTGCTTGTTTAAATATAGCCATAAGATGCCATTCATATATCCAAGGGTAAATGGCATCACTAGTCCCAACATTTTATCTACTTGGCATATTGGTTTCTAACTTTGGCTTTTTGATATTCGAAGTCTCTAATGTTTCTATATATTGGCATCTATTTATTTTTTTTAGCATATTGTATCCAAAATTATATTAGAGGTTATTTGAAGGAGAGAAATTTTGTTTATCTTATCGTTTTAATCATTTAGAAATTTAGTCCCTTAATACTTTTCTTTTCTTTTAGAGGCATTCATATCTCCAATTAACAATATTATATATACCAATCTTTTGAATAAAATTTATCCAAAATAATTGTTTAGAAACCACGTGAGATTATAGAGTAAGAGGAGAAAAAAATAACAATATTTTAATGCATGACATATTTTTGTTAGACAATTATTGTAGCCAATAATTATTTATTCAGAATATTGTTTTTTTTTCCCTACTCATGATATTGTCTAAATAATTTTTTTGGAGAAATAAAATTCAAAGGCGAGTATAAAAGAAATAGTCCATTGGAGTATCAAATTTTAAAAATAAAAAATAAAACAAAAAATTACCATAATACACCTAATTTATGTCAAACTATAGTAACACTTATGGACCAAAAATAATTACTCCACTACTCTTAAAACTAAAAATATTTCATATGACACCTTTTTCTACTAGTAAAATTTGACTAAAAATTTACTATATATCTATTAATTTTTCATTTAATTATGAATTAGTTTTACTTAAAAACAAAACTAGTTATTTAGATTAAAAAATTAATTTAGCTAAGTGTGAAATTTTGATAGATTTTCTGACTTTTTGGCAAGCAGTTTTAGTAGAATTATTTTTTAAAAAAGAGATTTCACTGTAATTTTGACAAGAATTAGAGAATATTTGTTTTTTAATATTTAAAAAAAAAAAAAAAAAGAAACTAAAGACAAAATCGTTAAACAAGTAAAACATTATAGACCAATTGTGAAAACTTCTCCTCTGCAAATGGCGTCCAACAGAATTTTGGATAGAAAATGCAAAAAGATTACTAAATGGCAATAAAGAAAAATGCTAGGGACTTAAACGCAAAAAGATAAAAGTTGGGGCTAATATTCCAACAGATAAAACGTTAGGGACTAATTGTGCCATTTACCTATATCTCATTTTGATCAATGTTTCATACCTCCACCTCCAACCATGTCTAACTTTTGACTATTTTGAATTTTGAGGTGCAAACTGTTTCTAGAGAAGCCTACAAGAGTTGTTCAATTTATACAGACGCCCAGTCCATATGATGCATGATGCACATGCCATTTGGAGAATGATGAGGCAAAATAGGGAGGCCAACTTTAATCTATAATATTCTGTGTCCCCAGAATGTGAACTCATCAAATCACAACATTTTTGTTATAGGTACAACAGTTGTGCATAATGCCTAACCAAATTGGTCATTGGCAACTAGTAGAGACATGCTTTGAAAGGACAAATGAACCAAGCGTGTCTGGGTATGATAATCGACCGAGTTTTCGGAAATTAAAATGAGATATGGTATCGCTTTTGTATCAATTTCTAATTTTCAAATACTCAGTTTGCTGAATTGTGAATAAATCGGTTCTAAATTGATACAAATTCAAAATCTTAAGAGAGAACGGCAGAGAATTTGCTTTTCTTGACATAAGAGAGATTACAGGGCAGCAGCATCCATGTATAGGAAACTAGTAGGAAAACATTTGCATAAAGATAGGAGAAAGAATTTTCTTCGTATATGAGGTCAAGGATGAATTAAAAAATTGATATAATTCAGTATATGATTATATGCTTTCGTCTATGGCAGGAACCTGAATCCCTCAATGGCCTTGAATTTTCAACTGTGACTACTCGAGCCTAAACCAAGGCTGGCATGGAACCAAGGCTCGCAGGATACCGGTGCCAAAGAGGATGAAGAAAGGGCTTCTCCAAAATAATGAACTTTTGTCTTACAACACTTCATTCTACTGAGTTTACTAAAAACTGGTGTGTCATCTCTCAAAATCTCCAACGAGTCTAACAAAAACAATGCATACTCCATTCCTGAAAAGGGATAATATATTTTAAAAAGCAAATCTATTAAAAAAAAATATGATCATCATCAAACAAATCAGTTCTAGTAATATTAATTGTGATACATTTCTCTAGTGTCAGTTCAACCCTCAGAATGTTTTGCTCACATCCATAATGCATTAAAAGTTTCAAGCAAACCTAATGACAACACAAATCTGTATTCACTACGTACCAAGTTACCTTATAGTGGAAGAAGTGGTGCTTTCTCATCATATTCAACACGATGACTGGCCTGGAAAATATGGATAAAATGAACCAATCAAGATATATAACAAAGACCGTTTCACAAATTTAAATGAAGTTCAGCTTTAGATTCTCACATCCTCATTTGCCCCAGCCGTCATATTTAGAAAGCGTGCATCCTTTGACCTGGAAATTATGCGATGTAAGCAGAGACAACATGTGGGGTATAATAATATTCATTCATTTATTATTAAATTAGTAATTTGTAAGCGTAGTAATAATATATGGGAATGGTAATTGATACAAACCCACCAACAGGGTTTCCAGCAAATCAATGGAAATAGTTTTTATAACTAATTGAATGTTCTCTAGCCAAGAAAACAAACAAATACATAAAATCCAGATAAAATGCTATTATGCTTATAACAGCCAAATATCATGCTTATGCTTTAAGTTTCTGGAGACATATATGCTCCAATAGTCTGTTTACTGAAGTACCAGCTGACAAATGAAGGTAATATAACTTTTTTCTTTTTTTCATACTTGTCCTGCTGAACTCTACAGTCTTTGAGAGTCAGGAAACTCTTCACATATTGCTAGGTAGGTGCCCATAAGGAATCAAAACCCAGACCTCAAGGTAGCAACCACGGGCCTGACTACTTGACCCAACCCTCATGGGGTAAAATGAATGTAATGAACTTTAAGTTTACTGTCTTTTTTTTTCCCTTATATCTGTCCTCCTGCTAAACACTACAATCTTTGAAAGGCAAGAAACTCTAGCATATTGCTAGGTAGGTCCATGAGGAATTAAACCCAAGCTCCATGGGGCCTGACCTACCACTATGGATTAATTTACTATTCTTCTAAATCATAAAATGAAGCATATCGAATAAATTACAAAATTATGCCAATTAAAACGTATCCTTACACTCATATAATATTCATAAAAAAGCAGAGTGAGAGTGCACTCACCTCTGGTTGTTCTGATTGTCTATCATTTCCAAGCTACCATTCTGCGGTTCATCTTTAACCTTTGAAAGAGGTGAAAAGAACTGTATGCAAAAACATACTCAAGTATAAGCCAAGTTTGGAAAGGAAAATCAAAAATATAATACTCTCTTCTCCGCAGAGCTTCTCAAATTACCTGATGCATTGATATGAACACAATAGAGATTCCTAGAATGAAGTTCATAGTCAGTTTATGACCAAACAACAAAGCTGATCCTATTCCCGTGAAGATTGTGGCGACAGTCGATGAATATTTTTTCAAAATAGTATCTGTATGCATCATAGAAAAATTTTAATTTAGAACTATACAACATGCAGATCAGTTTGTCAAACAAAACAATTTGTAAAGTTAGATTAAAGATACAAAAAACCTCTCAAGGTTTGTACTATTCTCTTTCTTCTTTCTTCAATCATGTTATGCTAATAAATAGAAGCCTCTATTTAAAGCTAAGAGAAACAAAATGGACAATTAAAGCCAAAATAGCCACATAGGCCTTTCAACAAAATTGCTGGGCGACATGGCAATTGTTCTTTTCCCCTACTGTTGGCACAATGCGGAGTAATTAAACATCTGGATGGTACATCCTTCTCACAGTAAAAGACACTAGCATCAAATGTTTTCTAAGTTTCATTTAAAATGCAAACGGCTTCTCTTGTCATGATTTCAATACAAGTTATCTCTCCTCCTACCAAGTAAATGCTAGTATCAAGTTAGAAGTTAAAATCCACGGAATAATTGCATTTGACATTAGACATGAGATGTGCATTACAAGCCAACCATCTACTCTGACATGAATATCATAAACGACTAATTTTTTTTCCCTCTTTCTACTCCTTAATGCTTTAAACTTATCTAATACCTTCATTTACAGGATTATTAATTGAGAACAAGATGCTCTATTTAATTTTTTTTCTTAGGCAACTTGATCTTACTGTAGCACTCAGATTTTTCTTTTTCCCCCTTTTCTTCACTTCTTTAAGAAAAGCAGATCTATAAGATTTCAATTTCATAGTGTACACAATATGAGAAGAGAGTAGGAATAGGGTAGAAATTCTCAGATTTTCTTTTCTTCACATCTTTAGATAAACAAACACTTGTAACGTATACCTTTTCCAGATGCATATTAATCCCTTTCCAGACGAATATCATAGATGCATATAAATGTGTCTGAATAAAAGAGATGTCTCACAAACCTGGCTATGAATATCTGGAAAAGGTATATGTTACAAGTGTTTGGTTATCAAAGTTCAATCTTATCCTAACAATGGGGGGTCTTGTAGCCAGGCCCTTTGTTCTACAAAGCAATAATACTACCACAGGTATGGCAAGGTGAATTGAAATGACCATATCATCTAGAGTGACAAAGAGGAACACAATATGTTCAGCTTCATATAGTTGTTAATACTAAAGCAGGCAGCAACTAGAATCAAGGAATCTAAATCTTTGGTTATTACCATTCAGTTGACATCAAGTATGACTAAGAAAACATAGATGTTCAAAAGTTGGGTGAAAGTAACAGAAAGTACATGGGGAAAAGATTAAAGTAATATGGTGGTCACCTGCATATTTGAAAAAGAATGACGATAAAATTCCTTGGGCTGCATTGTTGCAGATTAAAAGAAGAGTAGCCCTTGAATGTCCTTGCAGTATGTCCAAGCTACCGGGACCTTAAACATTAAAACAAAAATAAAATGTGAACTCAACCAATTCAATATAAATTATTCACTCACTAGGAAAAAACTTGAAAACTGAAAACAAGTTCTAAGTAAAGCATCAAACTTGCTTCCTACATAATTTATCAACTTTTCAGGATATTTCATGTTTTACCTTTGAAAATTGCCATTCCAAGAATTGCTAGCAAGTTGAATATGGCACCATAACCATACAAAAACAAGTTCTGCAAAATATACAAAGAAGCATTCTCTTAAGATTACACAAACTGGTGAACTGTCAACATCTAAAACTTATAAATCCAGTATATATAAACATGAACAGCAAGTCAATAACGAGACTTTTACATGTACGAAGGTCATAGAATTAAGGTACAGTGGAATAAACCCAAAAGCAGTGACTGGAGTCCAAAATCTAGACTATTCCAATTTTCGACCTACATGGGAGCTAAACAAGTAATGCAGCACGGAATACAAATTCAAAGGTCAATAGCCAAAAGTAATCAAGTTTATCTAAATCCAATCATTAAACTTGTTTCTTTCTCTTCAATTACATGGCAGTGAATACCAACAAGCTCTTCCATGTGATAAAAGGTAAGCACTAGAAGGCAAAACCTTACCTGAAGATAAATGCTCGTGTCAAATTGGCTTTTCAAAGCATACTCATTATAGACTGATGCCAGTGATGGAACAGTGACCTACATTAGTATCCTTTTGTCAGTTGATCTTTCTAGTATAGCAGAAGAGATTTGTAAATACTGATCAAAATGTTCTATCTACTGCTTTACAAACACATTAAATATGCTGTTGGTTGTTTGATATCAAATGTAAGAGTATCTAAATGCACACTAACAAGACAGTAAATCTCGACAGTCAACACCAACAGGCATCAAATTTCGTGTAAGACTCTAATTTTTTAATAATATAGCAAAGAAAAATGAAATCTTGGCTTGGTTTAATGTTTAAGAATATATTACATAAAACTAAAAGTATTTGAGCACAGAGTTTATTCCTTTTACACTTTTATTCAGAACAGACGATAAAACTAGTAGACATAAATAAATTAAAAAAAAAAAAAAACCCCCCACTTCCTGTACAACAGTAACCAGACTAACACTTGAGCAATTCCTCTAGTGGAAGCAATTATCAATTCACAGTTTTGGTGCAACTGTACATTTCATTTCATGAACTGCAGGAATCTGAAACTCAATGTTCTCTTTAAAATTAGTGGACTTTGGTCAGCCAATTTCCAATTACAATAGATATTAATATTAAATAACATGGCTCCACCTAGCTTAAACATTGGCACACTCTTCACAGGTTCGTTTGCGTTGATTATTAGAATAAAAAAGAGTAAAAGCACCTTCTTGAGTAAGATCATCGTTAACAAAATAAAGAATCATGCAAACTGTAAGCTACATAAATACTACAGATCATACATGATAGCCAAACTGAAAAATGATGCAGTTTATTTAAATACATACGAATATCAATGTGTACAAGTAAGCGCCCGTTGTTACTGGAAGACCTAAAGCAGTAGTACCATCGGGAAAGGATTTCAGCTGATTCACGCTAATTCCAATGAGCAAAAGGGCGAGAGCCTCCCACTGTTACAGAATAAAAAGAAAATATACATCACAATGAAGAGTTGACTTTAATACTTCGGATAATCAAAACAATATGGATCTATAAAATAAAATTATTCTGCAAATTAACCTGAATTACAGAAAAACGCCGCTTCATTATCATTTTCAACAAAACAGCAATGACCAAAACCTGCAGATGTTCGCAACCCGTAAAAATTTGTTAAGAAAAAAAAACGATATGGACATCCGACATTATGCATTGATTATTTAGCATTCATTCAATTTTCAAAAAAGAAGGAAAAAGTTAGCTTAATTCACAGCCTGATTGTAGCAAGGCCCATTGGACAACCTGCTGCATAAAGTATAAATTCATATTTGCTAATCTATCAAACATTGTTTGACATAAGATTTACTGTGAAAATCATCCTAACACATGAAAGAGAAGGAAACTGACCAAACATAAATCAATCAAAACAAGTCTAAAGTCACAAAGGCCCAAAGACACCTCCAGATACTGGAAAACATAGAAAAAAACAATAGAACATGCATCACTATTGAATTACACATGGACATACATTTCAAGATACCATAAGTTAAGATACCTTCAGGTTGCTAAGCATCTTCACAGTTGCAGGGTTAAAGTAAAGCTGCACAAAAATAAGTACAATCAGAATTGTTAAAATGTGATCTTCATGAGGCCCTAAAATATCATATTTTGATTCCAGATATAATGTATACCTGCATAATGAACTTTAAATAATTGTTAATAGCATAAAGGAGAGCAGGAACCGCAAGAAGCACATTGTTTCGAGCTGCCTGCAGGGGGGAAGAAAAAGAAAAGGGTATATATAGTGATGACTGCATGTTTCGTTTGAAATAATATAAACAAATAGATTCACACTTGAGAGTATCAAAGCTCAGAATAATCACCCCTCGGCATGTAAAATTCTACAGAAAAATCAGACACAACCCATCTGAAAAGACAGCATAATTTACAAGGTACAGAGACTAAATTAGTTTAAAAAGACAGTGCAACGTGAATCTGCACTGCAAGACTGGAGTGCAGCTGAAAAAGAATATTTGGAACCGTCAATAGACCATAGTCATGCAACAAACAAGCACATTATGGTCCCCACTGGGCAAGGCTGACTTTCATCCCCTAGAACACCCAAGTGCAGCTATAGTTTTACAGACTTTCTACTTACATTGCCATCTATGGAAAAATTGCAGTGAGATCGTTTTTCTCACCTGTACAAGTGATGACACAGAGAGAAGAGACTTCTCCCCAACCTTCTTTTGTCGAGACTGAAAGGAAAAATTAGAAAATGAAGAAGCAACATATTAGTGCTAGTCAACAGCCATGAATGCAATTAAATTTGCTCATGAAAAATGTATAATTACCTGGAGTAAAAGCATGACAATAGCAAAAACGACTTTTGTTGCCTCTGTCAAAAAGTTAACACTGATAGGACTAAACTTGAATTTCCCATCCACTTTAGACATATAAACCAATATAGGCTGCACAAAGAGGAGAGAGTATGAGTGAGCAATTGAAAAATGACTTGAAACTGCAGGGAAGAAAAAGTAAAAAAGTAAATAATTGAAACAATCTAATAACTGGATTTCCCTGTTGGTCCTAATTTAGTTGTTACCAACCATGCTTCTCCTGGCTGTAATGAAATAAAAGCTTTAAACTTTATAAGCAGTATGAACAAAAATAGAATCTCAGGTTCAGAGAACTTCAATTTAAAAAATAGTCTGCTGCTATAATCCTAGAATGCAAAGTTTGATGCAAATGATCTCAGGTTCAGAGAACTTCAATTTAAAAAATAGTCTGCTGCTATAATCCCAGAATGCAAAGTTTGATGCAAATGCATTTGTAATCCTCATATAGCAATGTAAAATCAAACAATGTCTTCTTTCATCGTCTTTTTCATTCAGATTAGACAAAAACTAAAGATATAAGATTGTTTCATCACCTGTAGACCGACCAATATGCAGTCTCCAACAACCAAAAGGACATTAAGGATACGAGTCTTTGAGGAAACATCAGTTCTATGCCGGTCATAAGCCCTGGCCACAGATTTAGAACTTGGGGAGGACAACAGTTTTGAATGGCAAACACTGCATTCTACCATTCCGTTCATCTAACCGTTCACTGGATAACTACAGATCTGTATTTACAACCAACAATAGTATCAAATTCAAAAGGAAGCAATGTTTCAATAATCAATCCCGTTAAGACATCAGATAACAATAATACACATCAACTCAATTACTTTATAGACTACAAATTTTACAATTCTACATAGCTCAGAGAAAAAACAACTATCTATGTGTTCTGTTTTGTGAACCTAGCTTAATTTTAATTAAAAAAAAAAATCAACAACCATTAAGGTATCCAACAACTTTTTAAACTGTACCAGGGACTAGAGATCAAACCATTTTCTTGTCACTAAAAGCATAAAAAGAAACTGCCCTATGTTGTGTGGTCTTATATCAATACTAAGAACATACAAACATATCTATACATACATACATATATATATATATATGGTCAGTTACAATGTGTATACACCTAATATCTATTCATATCCATTATGTATCATTAACGAAACACATAAAAACATTAAAATTATGAACTAAACTCCAGCTATATATGTCACATATACATACATATCATATAACATCATAAGATTTTTCAAAGCTGAATTCCATAAATTTAAACATTTCTGGAATTTCCAGCTGAATAAAAAAGACAAGATTTTGGGGGTGGCTCCGATGAAACGAGCATAGATCTCTTGAACAAACTCAAACCCATTACCAGATCAACCAATTTGAAAAAGAATAAACAAAAAAGAAAGCTTACCCAGTTGATAATTTCCCCAAAACCAGGCAAGATCACCCAGATCTTGCTCTCACCACAACAAGCAATCAGTCGGTGCTCGTTATATATAGATATAGATATATAAATATAAATATATATATATATATAAATAGAGAGAGAGAAAGAGATTCAGAGACGAGGAGAAAGCGAGAGGAAGAGAAAGACAAAGTGGGATGGGATTGAAATCAAGGTTGGTGGGATCGAAGTGTGAGAACCAAAATTGGCACCCTCAACAAGAAGAAGACGAAGTTGGAAATTTTCGAAATGTGTAAGATGTGTCTGAATTATGTTTCTGCTTTATATATTTACAAAAAATTATTTATTTTATTTTATATTTTATTAACACTCAAATTCATAAATTTAGAAGGAAAATAAATATTCACTGGCAAAATTAATATATGATCGTAAAAAAATTATGAATATAAAGTGGAGAGAGAAAGAGGTGGGCCAATTGTGGTGCGTTGTAACGTCGCTACCGCATCTCTAATAAAGAATATTTTTTTTTCTCCTATTGTTGCTTTTTAATTAATTGTTTTTAAAGGACTTTGCTTGAATATTATTATTATTATTGTTTTTTTTTTTTTACATTTTTGGGCTAAAAACAGCACTGCAATGCTTAATCTATATTTGTTAATTATTAAAAATTATAACGACTCGATTTGGGGAAGATCAAATCTAGATTTGAAGAGATCTTCAAAATTTTGATCAAATTTCTAGATTTAAAGTTTTTGTTATTCAGATCTTGAAAATTTTTATCTTGTTGAAGACTGATCTTCGAATCAGTCATGAAAATCAAACAGAGGATGTAGAATTTTTAAGCAAAATATTAAGATGTATCTCTTTTAATAATGAAAAGGTTAAGACAAGATAAGGATATAATGAGTTTTTATTTGCTAGTAAATTTTGGATATGGACTCATATATAGCATCGGTTTATTCAATCGAACATTATTACTCCTACTTATCAAATTAAATAAAGGCACGTGACTTTACTTTTTTTAGAGAGAGAGAGAGAGATGCACATTACTTTACCGGGATACATATATTCAAGGACGAAGCATATGCTAATTTTATTTAATTTTTAGTTTTATTTCATTATTTGTCCCTTAAAATTTTGTAATTATAATTTTTTCTCCATTTTCAACAAAAACTCAATAATGTCCCTCATATGACCACCGATATTTTTTTATAAGTTAAATATAAGTCAATTTGACGAAAGAGAAGAGAAAATATATATATTAAGATTAAAAAAATAAACATATAAAACAAATTTAACTAAAAACTTTTTAGTGTATAACTGTAAAAAGGATTTTTTTTTTTGGGCTCCATCACTACATATATTACTTGTATTTTTATCCAAGTTTTTAGTGTATTTTTATCCAAGGAACGTATTATGTGTTATAATATAGGAATAAGGGATTTTCAAAATATATACGAATATAGAAGGATAAGGATAAGAGATTCAATATGTTATGGTGGTTTGATTTATTTATACGTGATTTTAATAAATTAATATTATGTTACAGTGGTTTGATTTATTTATATGAAGTATGTGATTTTAATAAATTAATATTATATTTATTAATATAAATTAAATAATTTAATAATATTAAGTGTATTTAAATTTCTCTTAGTTAATGAAAAATTATAACTCTTCAAAATAATAACTCTTTAAGACGGGACATATTTGATAGAAAATATAGCATTTAAATAGGATCTTATCCTAATTGGGTGGGGAGAGACTGGGCATTTTTTTTTAATTTGTAATAAGTGGAGGTCATTAGTTAAAACACACCTTAAAAAAAATGGAATCTACTCCTCTATACACCTATTATCAGTATATATACGTATTCAATCATAAACATATTATTATTATAGTACAAAGGGTCAAGAGAGAAACTAAACTCATAATTTTGTATCAATATTGTTTGGTAATTTAAAGTTTAATTGGTAATGGATCCAAATATATTTATTGCATATATTCTAATTATGAAAATCATAAAATCTAAGATTTTTAGGATTAATTCAGTTAGTCCAAAGATTTAGGAATGTGTGTGGTCAGGGTTCAAGCATTGGTAGTGTGTATGTGATATTTTCCTTTAAATTCGTAGTAAGTAGTGGTAAATAGTTAAGCACTATTTTTTTAAATGTATAATTAAAAAAAAATTACATGTATATCCTCGGTTTAAGATCTTGTGATTTTTCATTAATTTGATTTGTCTTCCGACCATATTTAATCTGATTCTATTCTCATAAAGCTTAAAAAGTTTATGAACACGTACGATTATGAATATTACCTCTGCTTTCTTTTATTGCCGAAAACTTTTTCAATATCTTGGCATTGATTATCGAATATAAAGATTATTTATTATTATTCTCTTATGGATTAGCATGAATAGTAATAGATCTGAAGTATAGTTTGAAGAATAAATTCAAATAACGAGATTAGATTTCTACCAAATTCAAGATCCAATGAAATAGTTATTGTGAGTGTAAGATACATATGTCGTAAGAGATAAGGAATACAATATTAGCTATATGTATGCCTATATTAAATATCAAAATCGGGTATTTATGGCTGTAATTTATGATGTTTTAATTTTTTTTATTTTCGTTTAAATAGTATCTACATACTTATTCTAATGATTTTCTCATCATTGATTTTATTAACATTTTATGTATTTATGCTCAATTTTTATGTACTTTATTATAGAATTAATTATATTAACAAATTATGATTATGGCAAATTATTCAATTTGAATTTCATATTATGTTTGTTTGTTAGTCACCAAATTAGTCAAACTAGAATATTACATAGCTATCAAATTGAATAGTTTTTTCAACATGATTATAATTGAATGTCTAAATATTAGACATAATATTATCACGTGAGTGGTTGGAATTTATTATTTATAAGATATTTCAGGATTATCTAAAAATAGATCATTTATTCTTGTAAGTAATAAATATAACATGATAATTAGTATGCCTTGTTAGATATGTTTTGTAAATCCAAAGATAGAAAATATATTTAATTAGAATGTATATAATTATCAAATAAGTGATTTTATGATAAGAATCATTTTAGTTTAATGGTATATTAGAGTATCTTCCAAAAGAGAATTTTAATATACAATCTATTGTTTTCTCATTATGAGTTTGAATCTATTTTATGTTTGATATTTTCAAAGCATTAATGTTAAAAAAAATTATTATATTTGCGGTATCTATTCTTGTTTCACTGTATTTGTATGCTTCATTTGTTACTTTATTTAATAGATTGAGTTTCTTTGATTGGTACGAATAAATCCAATTCCACTTAGGTATTTTAGATTTTGATTTAGTACTTCAAATTGAGAAATCCAATATCATTACAACTACAAGCAGTGATGAAGAAAAGACCAATTATAAACTTTGAGAAATATCAAACAAATTAAGCTTAATTTTTATACAAATAATGATAGCAAGTAACATTAACTCTACTCTTTAAAAAACTGACAGTGCTAAGAAATTTATGACATTTGTAGAAGTGTTTAATCAAACTGTTGACAAGTCACTTGCATGGACATTAATAGGTAACTTGACCACTATAAAATTTTATAATTCTCGTACCATACATTAACGTGATCTTAAAATGACAAATATTGCAACAAAACTAAAGACTTTAGGAATGAATGTGGATGAGTATTTTTTAATACAATTCATACTAAATTCCTTGCCTCATGAGCAATATGGGTCTTTTCCTTGGATGTAATAATTGATATATTTATATTATGATTATTTATTTGATACTCTGAGTTCATTTATGTATGTATGATATTTCATATTTTCTTATTTTGTATACATAATTGGTTTAGATTAATAATAACAGGAATAATTTTTAATAGACATTAATATTAGATCATTACTGATATTCTTACTTGTAGGCCATATTGGATTAAAAGCAAATGTTATGATACATAAAAGGGATTATATCGAAAGTATGATATATAATTACCAAGACTCACTTTAATTTTTGGCTCAATTATAATATATGTTATTGATTAAGTAATGAGGAATTTAATTTCATTTTACTTGTATTATGTTACTTATTAAACTATAAAGAAAATATATCACATAAGTCAAGCAGGGAATGTTATCACCATGACTCACTTCAGTTTTTGACTCAACTACGATATATATTATTGACTAAGTAATAAGGAATTTAATTTCATATTACATGTATTATGTTAGTCATTAAACCATGAAAAAAATGTCACATAGGCCAAGAGGGAGAATTTTAGATTGATTTATATGACCCATGTGATTTTAATAAATTAATATTATATTTATCAATATAAATTAAATAGTTTAATAATATTAAGTGTATGTAAATTTCTATTGGTCAATGAAAGAGTTGGAACTCTTCAAGACAATATAATTCTTATGAATAGACATATCTGATAGAAAATATATCTTAAAATATTTAAATAGAATCTGATTCTCTTTTCACCCAAATCAGATATATATGTATTCCATCATTAAACGTATTATTAAGTATAGAGAGATTTAAGGGAGAAAAACTCATAATTTTGTATCAATACTGTTTAACAATTTAAAGTTTAATTACAATAGATATAGGTATATCTATTGCCTATATTCTAACGGTGAAAGTCATGAGTTCTAATATCTTTTGGTATTGTAGATTATATGTATATTAGGATTTTTCATAATTAAAAAAAACTTACAATATTAACTCTTCAAAAAATTTATAAAGATCATTGATAAAAGAACTTTTTTTTTCCTTCACTAATTGGAAAGAAATAAACTAGTTACTCAAAGATATTGAAAAAATAAGAACATTTGGAATAATATATGCTACAAATATCAGTATTTTTGGAAGACCTGTCACCTTATCACTAAAAAGAGCTAACTCATATGAAAAAGGTGAGTTGAAAAAATTTAGAAGGTATGTTGGCCTAAAATTATATTTTTTGGTGTTGGATGCAATGTAATTTATCTTATTATGGTCTTAGTATTTCATTTAATGATTATTCCTAACTTTGTAATTAAGGCTAACTTGGGATAGTTTATAGAGCTTTTCCTTATATTTATGGAATAACTTATGCTACAATTAATATTTTATAAATCACATTTCCGTCAGATCTATTGCCCAAAAGGCAATTTTTGGAAGCAAACTGTTAGGTTCATAAGTGATTATCATAGAATCCAATAATTTTTTATAACAGTTTGAATAAACTAAAAATCTAGCTTATAGCTTTAGTTTCTAGCATTCTCAAAATTAAGAATTTTCTAAGCAACATACTAGTACTAAAACTAACCTTTGACTAAGTATATGTAATAAATTGCACATTATAGTGAAATCTCTATAAATTGATATTATTAGGAGTAAGAAAAATATTATTTTAGAGAAGTTATTTATTTATTGATAAACAAATAATTATTAAGTTATCGATAAATGATTATTCATTTATTTAAAAAGAGTTATGTGATTTTAATACTTGTATATATTTAACTAAAAAATATGTATGATTTATAAATAAAAAATAATGAATATTTCTCTTAAAAAACAATTGATGTAGTGAAAAATCAATTTGTACACACATAGAGGCTGAAGTGTTAACATATACATACATGAAAATTAATTTATCTCATTTGTCCATAAATACAAATCCAAAAATTAATATTCTTTGCACATTTTAAAAAAACTAATAAATAGATGTATATATGATGAAGGGATAATCCCAAAAACACACCATCTATTTTAGCTAAATATCATGATTAACCCTTTGTTCTCATAAAACCTAAAAGAATCCCTATTTTTTTTTAAAACAGAAAAAAAGTATATACTGTCTATATTTTTTTTATCAAACTTGAACTGTGAAATATTTAAAATACTGATATATGTATTTCAAAAACCTATTACCAAATACTTCCATAGCTAATTAGGTTTTTCCCCCCTAAGAAAACACTTTTTCTTTAATTATAAAAAATCTTGATAATTATTAGTTTGGCAATAATTTTAAATATTTTTTTGGTGTCATTTTAGAAAGATTTTAGTAAAAAATTTAATCCAAAAAAATGAGAGGTTACTTTTTTTTTTTTTCTATTTTAGAAAATAAAAGGGCTACTTTTGGGTTTTATAAGAATAGCTAGTCATTCTTTTATGAAAAATTTATTTATGAGCAAGCAACTATTATTAGAATGGTTAGAACTTTCTACATGTTTGGATAATAATCTATTTTTATATACTTATGGTTAAGTATTTCAGTTGGATTAATTTTTTGCTTATTATAATTTCTCTTAACACCCTTAGTTTTGAAAATAAATCTAAATAATCAACATCACTAAGTTTTTCATGTGTTTTTTCATCTTTTAATTGCATGTAAAATATTGAGAGGATATACCTTTTGAGATTTGATTTTCTATTTTTTTTCTTAAGTTTGTCCTACTAGAATTCATATTTTTTACTTGACATATTTATCACTAATAATTGAACAAAGTGAAAAAAAAACCCTGAGATAACAATAATTAATCTTTTGGAGAACATCAAAATAAAAGTAGAATAAAAAAAATTTCAATTAGGAAAGGAAAAAAATGAATAATATAATCTAAACTTATTAAGTATGGACTGAGAACTCTTTTGATTTCCAAGTTTTTTAATAGAAGCTTTAAGAGAGATTAGTGGATATGAATAGAGTAGAAGTTAAAGAATGAATACAGTCAAGAATACAGAAAATTGCATTTTGATGATTAGTTGCAGGAATTTTTTCGTTTGAAAATAGAGAGTTGTAACTTGATAGAAAAATTTAACCGCAATAAAAAGAAAGAGTACAATTTTCTTTTAAAAAAAATTCAACTACATTTTTATGGGATGTTTTTAAAAATATATTTTATTTTATTGTATGTAAAGGAGTCAATCGCCGCACTAATTTGGAAAATTTATTTCCCTGCGTAAGTCCAATTAATGAATAGCATTAGATAGAGGAGCTACAATTTCTAAAACAATGTTGAATTATCTTTAGAATTAGGTCTATATAAGAATGGAATTTTTTACATGTTGACCTCGTAATTAAGGGGCTTAGGCAATTGCTTTTTTTGCATATCCCTTTTAAGGGTGGCAATTTGTATTTGTATATCATGTTCATATCATGTCAATGTTTACATATAATAGTATATACCTTAATTAGAGTCTGACATGTTTAATAATCGTGTTAGAAATTCTAACTTGACTTAGACATATTTATTAGAAATTCTAACTTGACTTAGACATATTTATAAACGGATTGATCCGACATGACCTATATAATCTATTTATTCAAATAAGTTATATTTGGATCAACTTAATCTGACACGACCATTAACTTGCTAAATCCAAATTAATAAAAAAATATTTTTTTTTACACATATAACATAATTCATACATGTTTTATGATCTTAAGAAACAAATATTTACTAAAAATAAATCGAAACTATATAAAATCTCAATATATATGCATAATAAAGTCTTAAAAATATAAAAAAAAGTCCAAACACATACATAATAAAAATATTATAATTTTCAAATAGATATTATATGAGTTGTTAATGGGTTGACTCGAAATTGACCCATTTAATGACCATTACGGGTCAGTTTTGGGTTAGTGGATTAAGCCAAATTGACCCATTAATAAATAGATTCACAAGTTCAATTCGATTTTAGCTCGAACATATTTAAGACAAACTCAAACTCAATTATACTAACTCTGCGTAAGTTTCGAATCATGTTGTCATGTCGTATCATAAATTGTCGGCTTTTTTCCTTTGAGTTGAACATAATCTCTATATCATCTATATGATAATTCAATTTAAAAAATCTTTCTCCAAAAGAAGCCTTTTCAAGCAATGTAATTAATGGTTCTATTGCCCAGTTTATGACGGATAATTTGAATTAATTAAATTTTTAGAGTTTTTTCCTAGAAAAAAAGGGAAGCCTTTATCAAGCAATAATACATTTAAATAATTACTGTTAGGAGATCGGTTTTGCGAAAGTGATAACATACAGCTAAAATACGAGTTGAGAAAATTTGGGTAAAATAAAAAAAAAATAAGGCACACAAAAGAATTAACGTGTTTTACCCAATTTAGGCTACGTCTATAGATAAGGCTGTAAAGAATTTTACTATGAAAAGGAGATTATAACTCACTTCTCTCTAAATACAAAGAGAGAACAAATGAATATCTATCTATCTTGAAATAGGAGAAAACACTCTCTCTAAACAATTTAGGAGAAAACAAGTGGGACACTAAGAAGAATTCCTAGGCTTGAATTCTCTCTTAGAAAGGAAGAGGATTTAGAATGAGATACAAAACAAGCGATGAAGCCATCCGTATTTATAGAACTTGAAAGGTGGTGTGAACACCATCTTTTACTATTGTTATTACGGTGGCTCTTTTCACTATTACTATTGTGGTTGCCCTTTTTACTATTTCTATTGCGACTGCACTTTTTACTATTCTTATTATGACTGCCATTTTTACTATTTCTATTGCGACTGACTTTTTTTATTGTTCCTATTGCGGCTGGTTGGTAAGCTACAATTGTTGATTTGTTAAACAATTACTTGCTATAATATAATAAAATATGTACTGACAATCAATGTGTTTTATACATTGCAAAAAGTTAAGAATGTGGTTGAGTTCAATTTAGGTACAAAGAAAAAACAAACGATTTTATATATATGTTTTTGAAAAAGAAAACAAAAGTTGTTAAGAAAAAAGCTCCTTAGTATTATAAATAATTATGTGTATCTTTATGTATTTTAATTAATTATTAATTAATATATTTATTGGACCTTAAAACAACTAAAAAAGAATTATTCAACACATTTTATGAGATTATTAATTTGATAGAGATTGAAAGATTTTATTATTTAATATAGTTATTAATTTAACATTCATTTTATTGAGATTTTAATATAATTAGCTATTTATTTAACTAGGATATTTTAAGAGTCGAAGATAAGTTCATACAATCAGAGGAATACCTTTTTTTTTAATAGAATATATTATTCATGATAAAAGTTTTGGGTTTTCCAATGGCAAATTTAATTTCTTCTTAAAACTGAAAAAAAGAATTCACACAAGCTCTTTTTTCTTGCTAAGTACTTCGTCTTATTCATGATGCTAATTTTTCTAAACAATTAGAGAGATCTTTTGGATCTTTCTTTCCAATTGGGATTTTGTTTTAATAATATTCCTTCTATATACATGTACACAATTATAACCACAGATCGAGATTTATGAATATATTATCGTACCATTCTAAATTTACGTGGATTTTACTTATTTATTTACGTAATCTACTTGTATTCTTCTAAATTTGAAGCTTTCTAGATTAAGATTTTAAGATTTTATTTTGTCATAAATTGTGTTCCGTAAAATATTCATCATCATATCAATTGAAAACCAACTCTGTAGAGGCATTAACGAGATATTCATTTGTGTATATTTTTTGCATAGTTTATTCTTCTATGATCTTCAGCTATAATTTAGTTCGTTGACTATTTAGTATAAATTATTTGATCTAATTTTTGTATTAAGATTTGTGATTCTATTGCTCTTTAGTGATGAACTGAAATTTAACCTTTTGATTTTTTTTCAAATGAAAAGTTCATATCCGTAATGATTATATTATGTCTTCCCAAAATGCACAAGTAGCAAAAATATATATATATATATATATATATATATATGCACTTTTCACATAACTGACAACCATATATGGTTAAATTAATTGACAAATGTTAAAATAAATATTTATAACATAGAAATTTAGAATTTTAGAAACCATAGAATGATTAAAAAGAGAGAAAAAAAAAATGAACATTAGTTAGACATGAGATAGTCATAGTTTAAAAATAGTCAAATTACAAGTTTTTTTTTTGTAATTAAAAAAATAATTAAAGGGCTTTCCATATTTTCAAAAGCATAAGGTGAACTATTTCATAAATTTAAAAAGAGAGAGAGAGAAGATAGAATTTCAAAATCATTGTACAATATTTTTCATTTCTTTTTTCAGGGAAAAAAAACAAAAAAGAAAAGAAAAAGTGAGGCTTATTTGACATAATTAGGGATAGTAAAACATCACGATAATATATATATATGTATAAATGTATTTTGTTAAACGATAATAATTGCAATTTGTCACTCGTGACATTTACATGTTGTTAGTAGGACCTTTGGACAGCTCAGTTGGTCTAAAGTTTGAGGGATATGTGTGTAAATTTGGGAGATCACGGGTTCAAACCTTGGTAGAGTGTGTGTGTTATTTTCTTTTAAATTTGTAATAAGTGATGGTCATTAGTTAAGTCTCACTTTAAAAAAAAAAAGTAGAACAAGACGTTATTTCTTTTTTCTTTTTTTTACAAAAAAAAAAATAGAGAGACTATTAATAGATTTTTTTTTTTTTTGCCATTTTTCAATGGGTAGATACGAGTCTTAAGAAATTCAGCAAAATTGAAAGGGGTCACATTTTGTCAAATTAAGTCATTCTTTTTTAATATAATGACCAGCGAAGGGCCGTAGGTTGGTGTTGGTTATCATTAGAGCAGAAAAAGACCTGAATAAAATAAAGGTTGCTATAAGCTACTAATAATTGCACTAGTTTGAGAAATGAGAATTAATCAAATTTAATGTTAAGTGGCTTAAAGAGTACGATTTAGATGTTTGTATTGTTTTAATCAATGCAAAAATAAATAAATAACAATAAAAATGAGTCATGAGTGTGACATATTGACTTGTGTTGCCCACCGACATTTATAGGGCACCATGACCATGTGCATATTTAATTTAAAAGAACGAAAAATAAATAAAATAAAAGAAAGCCAGAACTGTTATGAAACGAAAAAACGTAAGACATAATCTTTTTAGGATATTAACTCGAAAAAATATAAGAATATTTCACGTCTTATTTGGATATCAACATTACAATATAACTTGGGGATGTATTCAAAAGTAGATATATAAAAAATCCTTGTATTTTCTTTGTTTTTCTCATGTTTAGTTGATATAACACTTTTTTTTTTAATATAAAGGAAAGCTAGAAGAAAGGATTTTATTTATTTATTTTTATTTTTTATTTCTTATACTAATTTAAACTTTTAAGTTCAATGGATGAAATAAGCCAGTGGAGATATATTAAAGAAAAGAAGAGTAGGGATTTTTTTTTATTCTTACAAATTTCAAATAAATATGTTTAGCTAACTAATTTGATCAAATGTAACTTATAATGTCAAGTGTCACTAAACATTGGTCTATGATATTGTATTACCACCTACCAGACAATACCTCGTTAACTTACATTCTTTTAGTTTTAGCAAACAACCATGAAACATATCCTAATCATCGTACTTTTTTGCGTTTGCTTTAAATATAAAATATATATGTATTATGAGTATGACTATCCCTGCAGTGATTTAGTTAGCTCAGGGCCTGAAAAAAAAGTTATTTTTTAAAATAATTCTCTTAAGAAATATGTCATCAAACCATGTACCTATAAGATATTATTTAAAATTCTCATATTGATTTCCGGAATAAAATTAGTTCCGCCACTTTCATAATTTTAGTCTTCAAATAACGTATTTGTTGATTTACTATGTTTTAATTATTAAAATGCATATATATATTTTGAAGGATTAAAATGCATATATTGATTTATGAATACTTTGTATTATTATTGAGAGTTAATTACCATATCATTTTGTGGTAAAAATTTGATAAATGAGTTAATATCTTCTAATATTACTTTACGATAATTGTTCTTTTTGGTTTTGGAAGGGGTAGTTTAGTTTTTGAGTAAATTAATGTCCCTCATGCTCTGCATATAAAACTTTATTCCCAAAAATTAGATTAATAAGCTTCTAGAGAGATTGCTGATACTGACATTCCACATGATGAAATTGACTTTCTGTGGGGGTGGAAATATCACTCGAACCCAAATAACCATATTCATTTTGACAGACGCTTTTTAAGGGCAGAAAAGGTAAAAAGTAAATAAATAAACACCATAGGAACCAAATGCAAAAAAGGCAATCCAATTTCCAATTTTGCTTTGTCTATTTTGAACTTTAGGCTATTTTAACTTAAAAAAGAAAAAAATAGCTACCTGGTGAAAACCCAAGTGCTTACGAAAGTACAAAAAAAGTTGTCTATAGTAGAGATATCCAAGATTTAAAAAAAAGAACCAAAAAACCAAAAAAAAGGGGTTTTTAGCATGTTTGATCCCTATGTTATTCATAAATTGGCAAAATAGTCTCTGAGTTAAGTTTTTTAGTAATTAAGTCTTTTTTGTTTGTTGATATTAAAATTTTTATGAAATTGAACATGTTTAAGTGAAATAAATTGGTATTTCACTAATATTAATTAGCTTAGAAGAGAAATAGAAAGAAATTTTAAGAAAAATTTTAAATTTTTGAGAATTTTTAAAAAAATTTATATTATTTTTCTTAAATGTTGTTAATTTTTAATTATTTTCTTTTCAATTTCAACTAATATCAATAAAATATTTATTTTGATATTCAAAAACCTTTCATGTGACGTGAAAATACTTAATTTCATCTAATAATTTAACACTTATTCACCAAAAGGGCTTAATTGCCAAAATTTGTAGAACTTAGGAATTTAATTACCAAAAATAATATTTCAGGGGCTATTTTGCTAATCAAGAATAATATAGAGACCAGTCATACCAAAAACCAAAAGAGGAAAAAAAAAAAAAAACTTCTGTGATTGCAAGAATGGGTTTGTGATTGATATGTTTCAATGTTTTGCTACTATTTAATGGCTGCCATTATTCCCTTTAACCCCATTTGCAAATTTAGATCCATATCCGACCATAATGTGTATTGTCCCATATATGACAATTTGTAAAGGTAATTCCACGATGTATAAGTAAAAATGTCAGTCATCTGAATTAGGATGTTCTCCAAGTACATTTAGAATCATGTCGAACTAGATATAATTATGAGGAAAAATTGAAAACATTACTTCTTTGGAAACCCACAAATATGCTCAAATATATGAACGAGAAAAAAAAAAAGAAAAAAAGGAAAAAAGGTTAAACTACCCTTATATTTCCCACCCTTAGCTTAATAGGGTTACTACTGTCTTAAGAACTTATGGCGGCCCCAATTCTAGGAGGGCAACAGGCCTTCATATGTCATGGCCTTTCCATATGTAGGAAGCAAAATATACCCTATATATATTTTTAGGTGAAAAGATAAAGAATATTCCTTAATCCATTGAGTACCCACAAAGATGCTCATATTGTATTATTGGAAACAACATAATGAGGCAACCACCAATTAATTCAATGGTTACTATCTTTAAGAGCTGTTAGGTGCCCACAATTCTACTAAAGCAGTAGCCCCCCTCTATTTCTTTATAGAATAACCTTTTAGTATATGTTATTGTAGGAAAACAAAATTTATATCTTAAGACCTTCATTCAATGTCTTTATTTTGTCATTGTTTGCAGTAATTGGAATTTTGGTGCATGTGCATGTGCTTGTGCCAGCTAGAACAGTGCTTATTGAGCCTTTGGAAATAGTCAGATTTATATTCGGCATTAGAGTTTGTTTAGTATCCTTTGTAAAATTCCATGGCCTACTATTCTCAAGTTTTCAAAAGCAGTTTTCCATCTTTATAGAAAAATTCACCAGAGTCAAAGTATCTGATTTACCCTTTTCTGGGGCCAAATACCTGGATTTGAAATCCAAACCTTGCATCCCAACATTTTCTATGTATATATAGAAGCTATATACTCAGCATTAGAGGTGGGTGCAAATACCAATCAAGTTAAGCCAGCCAATCTATGCCCTTTGGTTGTTGCGTATAAATCACACCCATAAAGGAGTTCTTCTATTCCAAGCCTAACAGCATTAATCTGCTCAATTAATTGCAATTTGTTTTAAATTATACTGAAATTAGACCATCTGGCTCCAACTAAGGAATTATAAGCAGCTATTTCTACGTAAATTTGATGAAATAAGCTCACTAATAAGAGAAGATCATAGTTTCCAAATGGTGGAAGTCTACCACGTGATCACTATTTTAATCAAAATATACCCCATTTATTCCGCTAAACAAGAGTTTTGAAGCTATGACATTTGATCTGATTTCTTAACCTCATACTATATTGATGTCTAGAGTTTTATGCCATTGTTAATGGCTAACTAAGTAAACATGCTTTTTGTACTTTTATTAGTCTACCCTCAAGCAATCTTTTTGTGAAGACTTGAAACTTGCATGATATCTGCTTAAGAATAGGTCATTTCTTCCGTCCAATAAACTAATTCTATGTCACAGTCTGACTCTGACAGAAGAATGCAACTAAGGACTGGAGGAATTAGAAAATGAAGGAAGTGGTTTAGCCCAGAAAACTTACCTGGTCTCATTGCCATGGGGCTATTGTATATTTGTATGAATCTGAAACTTTAAACCAGGGAAAATATGGCTCAGTTGACAAAATAGTGTGCACAAGAAAAAATTGTTTATTGGCACTAAATATTCTCTCTGCAGTCAATATTAACTAAACTGATTGCTGTTGTTAGATAAGTAACGTGCTATGTTGATTTGCACTTTACGGCAATTTTGGTAGTCAGAAGATTTAAAAGGACACAACTAAACCTCCAACCCCTTCTGAAGGGGAAAAAAGGGAAATAACTGTCAACTTCTACATGTCTATGCATTATCACCAAAGGAAATGAAACAAAAAGGAAAATGTAGACGGTGAAGAGTAATTTAAAATGCTCAAATTGATTGCCAAGAAGCTGTAGGAATGTAAACTTTTCCATTTTATATGAACCTCTTTAACAATTACAGGGAAAGACGACGAGAATGGTACAACCATCATCGATGTTTTCCATCTCGTTATTTCTGAAGCTTTGACTAGTCCTTAATTATCTATGAATGAAGAAGAAAATACAGGGACATTGCAGTGGCTGGGATATATCCCGTGCCAAAATTGACATAAGTAAATAATGAAAGTGGGCCAATAACAACGTTTTTGTAAGTGCTAACATGATCATACAGTGGCAGCCTTGAGAGAAAGGAAGTCCGAAATCTTGTTGGTGTAAAAATCTGGCTGTGTGGAGTTGTTGGGACTCTGAAGCGTTGACAAACTTGTGACACCTAGTAAAGAAAGAAGAAGATGCTTTATAAGGTTACATGTCAAAGAAAATGAATATCACCAAGGAAAACACCAAAGCAATTCAGTTACCAGAAAGAACAAGAAGAGTTTTGCAACCGCCATTTTGTCCAAACAGAATATCAGTATCTAGTCTGTCCCCAACCATGCAGATCTGTGACTTTTGGATCCCAAATCTGTCATTGATTTTTTCCAATGAACTAACGTTAGTCAATGTTTCTCACAGATACTCCTTTTGATCAGTATGTTTGGTAAAATCTTGGAATAGTGCTTCACTAGGACTTGGTTGCATGTCAATTATTAGAATGTGAGGTAATTTAAGTCATTACCTGTGTTCTATTATATGCTAACTCTCTCTTGAGTGTGCGCACATGAATGCATGCTTTTCCCACGATCTGATGTTATTTCTACATTCTATGCTATTATGATTGCTAGAAACCAAAAAAGCTACAATTTTGTTTCAAAGTGGTTGATGCAACTTGAGGTGCAATTAAATTATTTTCAATTGGCTATTTATAATATTGTCACTCATTATGCATTCACTACAACTAGGGATGAGCAGTTATGCTTATCGTCTCTTTTCGTACATGATGTCCAACTATGAAGTTTCTACAAAGATTTTATCTCAACAAAAAGGTTAGTGGCAAAATGCTAGATCAAAAAAGAATTATTAAAAGCTGATGTTGCATCCCATTGTAGGAAATAATCAACTTTCTGCTTTGCAACATTGACTAGTTATTGGAAATACAAGTAAAAAGCACTTCTTGTTAGCAGGGAAAAAATAGATTAAAAGGGTATAAATGTAGACTAATGAATTACTTGTTTGCTAAGTAGTCCATCATAAAAGTTGAGGGTTTTCCCACAACAATTGGCTCACGCTGGGTTGATCCACCAATTGCACCAACCATGGAACCACCACCTGAGATCAAAGATAAAAACAGTGACCTTAGGAAGAAAGCAATAAGGAAAATAATCAGACATCATTATTTTCAAAATAAGCTATCTGTCCTACGCAAACAAAAGCTGAAACACAAAGTACGAATTTTCAAGACTAATAATGAACTACAACATATGGCTGCATTTAGCATGCAGGATTTGAAAGGATCAATTGATGACTAGGACGATTGGATTAGAGAGGATTGTGCTGAGTACTATGCTATGTTTGGTACACTGATCAGGATATTGAAATTGATAAGATGATTATATTATTATTATTTTTTTCATGGAAATATGGAGGGGGTTATTCATACCAGAGTTTTCAGTGCAATAAACTATTCTACTACTGAGATTAGAACAATTTAGTTCAATCCCATCTTTGTACGGCGTACGAAATACGGGTATAGATTTTTAGGAACAGATACAATGTTCAACCTAAAAAGGTTTTATCGAGAGTTTTAGCAAGAAAAAGTCTAAGATGTAATGTGTCAACCAAGTCCATTTGGAACACTAAGCAACAATTTCATATAAGAATTATGGGAAGTTGGTTATTGTAATATCCGACAAAATAATTGTTCAAAATAACAGAACAAAATGGGGCAAAAAAGAAGTGAACCTGCCCATTCCTGAGCATCTGTAAGATGGGTGACTGCATCACGATTTGTTGCAATGAAAAGACATCCAGGATTTTCACGTATGCAGAGTGTGCCATACCTTCCATTAGAGAAGCAATAATTTATGCTCAGTGACTCCCCAAATAATCAAATCTAATGTATGTATTTGACGTTCAAATGATAAAGTTAAAATGTAAGGAAGGCACTTAATGTAGCAACATTTGTATCATTTGCCCATGTAGAGTCATCTTGGATTGCATAAAAATATTGAATTAAAGTTGGAAAGAGATTTCAGAACATTGCATGTTTATGGGGTGGCACAATATATATATATAGATATATAGTTTTGATACTTGTCCTCCCGGTGAATCCTACAATTTTTGGGAGGCGGGAAACCCTAGCAAATTGCTAGGTAGCTCCCTATAAGGATTTGGATGCGAGAACTTTTGGGCCCAAACCATGGGCCTGACAACTTGACCTAACCCTCATGGGTGGGGTGAACATTATTGCTAATCTGTGTTTAACATATAGTTCAATCAATGTACGTTGATTTATTCAATATACCAAGTCCTTAATAAAAAAGGTCTACATCTGGCTGAAGTTGACAGAAGTTACATTGAAAAAGAAAAAGAGAAGAATGCAATATGAGGTTGATAAGATTCAATGCTACTTTTAGCACAAACATTTGTAGGAATCCTGCCACAGGAACAGGTTTATGATTTTCCCTTTTGTAGAATTCATCCTACAAAAGAATGTGTTTAGAACATTTTTTACAACCGGTGCACAGAAATGGGTAGATAATACAGATTTCAACTCAAATATTGATAAATTTGGATGTGAATCCTTTGACTTTTTCAGTTCTCAGTATTTCATTCAAAAGAAGCAATACTTATGAGTGAGAATGATTTTTTTTTACCCCCAGCAACATTGGTCTTTTTACAATCAAGAAAATTGTCCATCTTCAAAAAGAAATGCTAGGACAATCTTCAACATCACAATGATTAAACTAACTAGAACTTCCTTTCAAAGGTAAGAATTTGGAGCGGTTTGTTTGCCTTCCTATTCAAAGATTGCTCATAGCTATTGCATGACCAGTTTAAACAAATTAGTGTGAAATTTTTTAATAATTTCTTAACTAAATTATTGACTAAAGAAACAAAGATGGATTCTCTCATAATTATGTAGGAGGTAAATGTTCTAAAAATCCAGCTGTCTGAAGTAAAGTCCGATTATGACATTTCTAGATTTTATTTTAGAAATCCTATCTGGAAATAATTCTAGGGCAAAAGAATAGAAACAAACTCAGATAGTACTGAAACAGCATATAGACGAATAAGTGGCAAAATCTATTATGAGGAAAACTTACTGAACTTTGTAGTAGTTGAAATAACGATCAAATCCTACTACAACAGCCCCAACCTAGAAAGACATAAACTTTGTCACTAACATCAAGAAAAACAATTTGCCATTTGGATTTCAGTTGCATATTCCAGAAAGCATAGATAAGTCATAAGTCAATGAGAGTGAGTCCTTTTATAGTATGCTTTCAGAATAGAAACCCAAACCTACATCCTTATCATGTTCCATGAGAAACCCTGGCTTGAGTTCTATCTTTTTATTACCATCTTCCTGTAATAGAAGCAAAATGAAATGTTGGAAAAGATGTATATACATGGTCCATATATCTCTCATGAATTAGTCTAAGCAATCATAGCTACAATACAAATTGTTGTCTGCCACTTCATATTCAAGGAACATTCAAACAAGGATACACGTATAATAAACACAAAGAAAAATAAGGAAATTTCATGGCTGAGGCAACCCCATGGTCCTGGGGAACCATGGTCAATTTCACTAAATGTTATTACCGTGTAAGTGATCAATTTCTTGATATTCAGGAACCTACATGATACGTAAAATAGTTGGTCTTTATTTTCAAGATCTTGACAGGAGAACAAGACAACACTCAATGTTAGAGCTCAGATTTCAACAGTTTGACAACAGCAAGTTTCTTGATTTAGAATTACAAGAAATTGCTCAGCTAAAACCTAAAAGTTTCAAAAGAAAATCAAAGACAGGAATTACAGCTACTTAGTCTTGAACGATGCTTTTGTTTGTCAAAGTGAACACTAAATCACTTGGTGTAACAATGTACAATAAATATAGTAATTTCCAAGTATATTAGAGATGCATTCACAAATTACTTACTGGTCCACCAAGGTACTGAAATCCAGCAAGCTCAAGCTCCTTTAAGATTCCATCCTCTCCAATTACATAAACCTGCAACATCTCCAACCATGAGTGAAGATTGTGATTAAGGGGCAGCAAAATTGAAAGCTTCCTGCGGATAACATTGAAAAAACAGTGGATTCATATCAACTTATAATAACCACGAGAACATAGCAAACGATGTAACTGCTATAAACATGCAAATTACTTTTCAATTTTTAACAAAACAAAATGCTACATCCCCTGAAAAACATGACATTATAACCTTGACATAATGTGGCTTCTGAAATAAAAAATAGAAATCTACTGCTTGACATCATATACACGAATTGACAAAAGAAATAAATGGTACACAACTGCTTTTACCAGCATAACTGGAAAGAGTGTTGCTTTGCTGATATTACCTTTTTATCTTTCGGGAAGTCAATAGACTTCAAATAGGCAGCAGCAGCAAAAGATGATGCAAAAATTTCCTCCTGAAAGCATTTAATTATGGATATAATTACAAAGTTAAAGAATCTTATCTAACATGGTAAGAATAGAACGACAAACTAACCTCGCTGACACTCAGGCCAAGTGTCTCAAACTTCTTCCCGTATTGCTTCCTAGACTTGGTTGAGTTGTTTGTAACAAAAACTAATCTCTTCCCCTGAAGGAAAAGGAAATCAGCAAATCCATTAGAATGCATGTTCTTAAATGATCTCCCTGTCCTTTTGCTGACAAACAAGATAAAGTTATCCAATGTTTCGATGAACAAGCAAGCTGATGGGATTAATCAAGTATAATTGAGTGAAGCAAAATAACTCTATAAGACATAATAATTTGACAAGTCCACGGCTAAAACCGCAAAACAAACCTTTGACCGTAGCAGATCAAGAGTCTCCGGGACTCCATCTATTAGCTTATCTCCCTTCCATATAACTCCTGCACATATGCAACATTTTTTTTATTAAAGCATTACGTCTGTATCTCCCACCCGCCTCACATTGTAGTCAATCAACATTGGAAACTAGCACATATAAAAGCCACAGACATATTAAAACTTCTACCTTACCCCCAACAAAAAGAAAGAGTGACCTGAAATTAGCCTTCCATTATACACCTTCAAATGTCAGCTAAGTGAATATGAGCTTTAGTAGTTTTATGGTTTAATTTACTAATTTTTGAACATTGGGAAATCTCTTCAAGAGACTCTAACTGTGGTGGTTGATCAGAGTCAAATATTTAGAAATTCACAAACTATTAAGTTTTAGCTTTATTGCCACTTCTTACCAATTCTTTTCAAGACAGCCTAATTAGTCCCAAATCCAACCATCCAACAATGCCAATATTTCAATTATATGTTCNAAAAAAATAATAATTTGGGTTTGCATACTAAATTAATTTCGATATCTAAACACAAATATCAGCGTGCTTGAATATTTCACTTAATGGGTTTTCATATTTGACCATGATAAGATCCAAAACCAACATCATTTCAAATCTGTCCAACAATCGAAAAACGACAACAAACTCAAAAACGGGAAACGACCCAGAAAAGAAAATGGCCTCACCATCGCAGTCGAAGATAAAAGTCTCGACTGAGTCAATAAGCTCGTCGGCATTCTTGAGGGGCTGAGCCGAAGCCCGTGTTGTGAAACTCTTTTCCATTCTCGACGTGCTACAACTTTTCTTGATGTTCCATGAAAGGTTTGAGAAACTGAATAAAGGGTTTGCAGAAGAAGAGGAGAAGCGGCTCTTGGTGCCCAAGAAGAACAACTTTGATGGGTTTTGAGAAATTGCAAAGACCGAAAGAGAGGCTGTGGCCGCTCCGCTCAGCATATTTCTCTTTGATTTTCCCTTTTTTTTTTTCAACCCTTTTTTTGTGGGTCGTTTGAGGCCGTTGGGCTTTTGAAGAGGTTGGTTTGTGGTGACGTGGATGGTATGAGTGGCTCAGTACTTTTGCCTTCTACTTTATCCTGTTTGTAGCTAAACATTTCCAACTTTGTAAATTGTAATGGGAGGGAATGGGTTGAAGCGTCACGATATGGAGTCAATATTAGCGTGACATTATTTTTTCTTTTAGAGTGTCATATGACATGGATATTAAAGGAAAATATATTTTATTTTCATTCTAATCTTAATATCCATAAATGAAGTCTATTCTCTTCTTATCCTTCTTATTTTTCTTCTGTAGTAGCTTTATTTCTTTACGTTATAAAATCATTTACAAAGACTAAATATGTATGTTTTCTTCAAACTTTTATCATTTTTTATCATCTTCCGTTCATAATAATCTAGAAATTATTTTTTATATTATCATGTTTTTTTAATATGTTGATTAATATTAGATTATAATTGTTACTTATAAATCTAGATTAAAGGTTCATATCTTATTACAATATTATCAATCTATAATATTTTGATTTTGGATAGCTAATAAAATAGATCTTGCACGTTTTACAAAATAAATGCATATATTTTCAACTATTCTTCATTATCAATATCTATAGGTTAGATGTTTAAAATGTGAAATTTGCTATTTGAGTTATTAATTGCATGAATCATAAATAGGAAATTGAATTACAAAGTTCTTCTTTTGCTTTGTTTCTATTTAGCTTTCTATCATAAAATTTTTTGCTCTTTATTTTAAAATAAAATATCTCTTCTAATTTTCATCTTATTTTATACTCTTCGTAACTGTATAAGTATTATTTTTGTTTCATAACCTTTGTTTTGCGAGCTCTTCTTTGTGAGATTAATACCTCAAATTGTGCTACAATAACAATATACATTTGAGTATAATCAAAATTTGTTTGCGATGTCTCAAAAGAAAAGAATGTGTGTGTGTGAGTTTGAGAGGGTCAGGAGTTCAAGTCTTGACAGTGTGTATTATTTTTCTTTAAATTTGTAGTAAATAATGGTAATTAGTTAAGCCCATTTTTTTAAAAAAAAAATCCATAAACACAATCAAAATTAATCATTTTTTTTCTTACCGTATACAAATATATTAAATTTACAAGTTAATTTTTATAGCTTACAAATAAGCATA
>JXTB01000079.1:75893-98824 GCA_002914805.1 Parasponia andersonii
GAGGGAATATCAATGACTTTAGTAATTCCTAATGTATTACATGAAAATTTTATGTCTTAAAACAACTTTCTAAATCTTTCTGGGATATTTTGATATTGACATTGTTATCAATATTATCTAAAAAATTGAATCTCAACATGACACTAATATTGGCATTTTCATGTTTATGGGAGGTGATAGATTATATCTCGACTCAAGTACTAGTAATACATTTTACGACTAAAAGAATCTTTTGGCTCCTAAAGTTTAAGTTTTCTCCTACTTTGCCAAATACTTTTTAAATGTAGATATTTTATTAATCTCAAAAATGATTTAGCTACAAATTTGTCCCTTAGTAAATATCTATCTAAAAACTAGATGAAAAAAAAAAAAAAACAATCCAGTAAGTGCAACACAATGGCCAGTTGGTAAAACTTTACACAATGGCCAGTTGGTAAAACTTTTAAGGCTAATTAATTTCTCATGTGAAAAAAAAAAATACAAATTTGGGATTAAAAATCCTAATTTTATTTTCCTTACAAAGCTACAAGATGAAGAAAATTGGGTAATACTCTTTTCGTAGTGTTCTTACTTTGAAAAAATTATCGTATATATATGTATATGAAAAATTATCGTTTTGCCACGGACTATTGGTCATACAATAAGTTTTCCATCTATTTTTTTTAAGGGAAATTTATACTTAAGAGGGTCTATTAAATATTTATGATGAAAAATGAGACTCACTCATTAATGTTTTCAAAACTAACCTCTATTACTATATCACATATTTAAAATTACTTGGAATTCTTATTTTTCTAACAAACTTTAAATTACTTTAGCCACCATTGTCAGTCCCAATATCGACTATGGCAGTAGTGCCTCTGCTAGACGAAGGTTGAAATATTTTGACTATTATTGAAGTTGTTCGGCCATCTTTCATGATTGTTCCGATCATTTTTTTAGTAATAGTTGAAAAATTTCGACTCCAGTTGAAAATTTTTGATTAAGGTTGAACTACCATTTGACTGTAGTTAAATAATTCGACTGGGGTCGAAATCGCCGGTCTTTGACCAGCATTTGACTAGTATTCGACCGTAGTCAAAAAATTTCGGCCTAGTCGAACATGATTGGTCATCTTTTTGGCTTTACTTTTGTCACTTTTGACTTTTTTAATTTCGACTAGGGTTAAGTCAAAGATAATTTTGAAACTCTGAAATATTTATTAAATAACATGACAATAAAAGTCCTATTTTTATGAATAGTTTATAGGTTGTCTATCATTTCATCATATGTATTAAATAAGGGTTAAAACTGATAATTTCTCATTTTTTGATTGACAATGACAAAAGTGCCAAATATGAGATTTAAGCATTTTTCATGATATTAAAATATCTAATATAAAAGTCAGGGGCTAAAGTAGACAAATGTAAAACTTCAGAAGCAAAAAAATGGTTTTTAACTCTACATTTTATGAATTATGATGACAATCTTTTTTAATATATTGATAGTTAAAAGAAAAAAAATTCATGTCAAGTTTTAGGCTATGTTTTTCCCTTTAAAAAAGAGAGGAAAAAAAAGTCTCAACGTTAGGAGAAAAAAATGAGAATAATATTCTCCCAACCGTATGAAGTGAATAATTCCTCTTTTTTTTTTTGCTTAATTGAAAAATTTATCTTTAAAATTATTATTATTATACCATCTCCACTGTGAATGTTATTAATAATACTATATTTGATTTAAAAAAATAGCAAAATACTATTTAAAATTCTAAATCTATATTTTTATTCCAATACACAATGCCATTTAGACTGCTATATATTTTTTATTTTTTCTATTTAATAACGAATAACCTAATTTTATGATTTGTTGATTATTAAAAATGATACTATTAGTTATTCCAAGATTAATACAAATACATGTGATATGTAAGTTGTCACTAGTTAATTGATGTATTTGAACTTATCATGAATGATTAATCACCTTTGCTAATTGAATAGTGACAATCCACATGTTACATATATTTTTATTAAAAATTTAGTATAAATTTTAGGATACACAACGCCGTCTTGTCATAAAAGGCATTAGTTAGGCATTAAAAATTGTATGAATAATTGATTAAGCATTGGAAAGTGTGGAGTTCAACATTTTAATATTATGACTATGATAACAAAGTTGAACACTAAATGGATGATGCTAGGTGGTGGACCAAGATTGTTACTAAATTTTTAATACAAACACATATAATATATGAATTGACATTATTCAATTGATGTATTAGAACTTACCACAAATAAATTAATCATATTTCCTAATTATGTAATGCTAATTCACATAGCGCATCTATTGGTATTAAAAAATTAGTATAAATTTGGGGATACTTAGCATTATTCACACCAATTTGACATTATGCTATACTTGATAAATTACAATTGTCAAGAAAATTATGTTGAAAATATTAGCATTATGTCACAACATGATAGAATATGTATTAAGCATGCCAAAATTTGGATCATATCTCGAAAAGTCTAATTACATGTTCTGTGCCCAGTGATGAAGTCAGAAATTTTTATTAGTGGGGCTTAAACTCAAACAAAATATTATTAAATAAAAATTAATAACTATTTAAAACTATAATTGTCTTGATGGATTTTCATGTATTAAAAACCTTGTATAATTATTTATTATAAAACTTATTGAAGATCTCTCTTAATATACATAAATATACTATTATTCATCCATTGATTTTGATTTGATTGCATGCATAACTAGTTTTTAACAAGATTCATAAAAGAAAATACCCCTAGTAGCAACTAGAAAAGTTAATATCAGTGTCATAAGTTAATACATAATATGCATTTATTTTCTCTTACATAAACCATCTCTTTTTAAAGATCATCGATATTTTGATCAGTCTAAATAATTACTTACTAGGACATGATCATGAAAATAAATTTTATTTTTTCTTAGTTAATGCAAGATCTATATTAAATTTGACTGAGCTTAAACCCTAAGGCGAGAATGACTCATTTGTAGTTGAGTCTTTTAGGCTTAATATATCTAGTTTTACTAAATTCAATCTAATATATCAAAAATATATAAAAAGAGTAACATGTTCTAAAAATAAAAGATATTTATAGGGTAACGCCTGTAGTTTAAGTAACGCCTTGGGAGCTATAGCAGTTTATGGGTTTGAATGTGCAAAGACATAGAGAGTTGCTTCTAATCATGTGAGAGAAACTTAAGTGAGATCTAATTCATGGTGTTTCAAAGGGCATAGAAGACATTTTTTAGACCTCGTAAGTTTATAAGAGTTTGACTTACCACCGCTTTGTATGGTTTTCTGTGTTTCTCTATGTTTTTTTTTTTTTTTTCTAATTGCTATTTTGGAATCTATTATAGATTTGTGGAAGGATTTTACCATCTCTAAGAGGGAGAATGTTTTGGTATTGATGATGGTCTAATGGTTAAAAGAAATAGAGATCTTGAATTTCGAGTAATGGGGGAATCTTTACTAGGAGACCAATTCATAAAGAGGCACTTAAGATCACTTTGTTCGATTTATAAAGCGTTAAGAAAAGTTTTGAAATTACAAGTGTGGTTGTGGAGATATTTCTATTTTCGTTTGGCCATGATGTAGAGAAAGACTGTGTTCTTGATGCTCAACTTTGGCATTTCTTTCGAACATTATTCTTTGAAAAAGATTAGAAGATTATCAAAATCCAGATTAGGGTGGGTTTTAATTTATACGTTTGTGGATTCAAATTCATGGGCTTCCATTTCTTGGAATAAATGAGAATATTAGGAAGTTCCTTGGGAGAAAGATTAGTGATTGCATTAAAGTTGATACATATATCAATGGTCACTGCCTTAGAAGATTTCTATGTATTAGAGTTCTAATTGATGTTGATCTCTTTTTACGCAGATTTGCTCATGTCAGGGTTGGATCGAAAGGGAATTTTATTCGGATTAACTTTCGTTATAAAAAACTGCCCGATTTTTGCTTTACATGTGGGAGGCTTACTTATGTAGCAGAGAAGTATTATTGAAAGAATCTGAAGAGTTAGTGGCTTATAATAAGTTTCTGTTTAGAGCCTAGCTGAAAGAGTCCTCTTTTGTTAAACCTTTGATAAATGTCGTAAGCAAGAAAACTCGGTCCATTTTTCATGGCGATACCAAATGAAATAGTAGTGGAAACATTGTTTGTTCTCATAGTATTGCTAAGCTATTCTTTGGTGGCTGATGAGACAATCAAGCTTCGCTGATGTCAATGGTGAAAAATACGTCAATCACAAATCTACTATGGATATTGAGTAGTTTGCTAACTAGTATGGATTAGTGTTAACTCCATAAAATTAGAGATATCTAGTACTAATTTACCTTAAGTTTTGCTATATTCTTGTTTAAATTAAATTGTTTAAATTATTTTTCTTATTATTTTAATGTTTTGCATATTTGTGTATATAGAAGAATAAAACAAGGGTGTTTGATATGAATTAAAGTAAATTTATGCCTTACAAATAGATTTTTCAAACTATTGGAATCGAAGTTGAATCCGATGGGTATTTGATATGAATTAAAATAAATTTGTGCCTTACAAATGGACTTTTTAAACTATTGGAATCGAAGTTGAATCTGATATAGTCGTAACGCAATGAAAATGAGGCAAATCAAAACTAAAACGAAGAAATGACACATCCGAGAGACTGCGACACCAAACCAGTAAAAAAGTAGCATCTTAGTTCCAACTCTTGGATAGTTTTAGTGCCATGGCTCCACCGTATACATCCTAGGACAATAATAGATGGCCAAGATCAATTTTTTGATAATCGAAGGGTCCAGATTTAACCTGCTTTAAGTTTACAAGAGTCATCTATTTAAAACCTTATCTTTGGGATTGTAAGAGTCATGTTAGGACAGATAGAAAGAAAGAGAGGTAATCATGGAAGGAGGAGAAGAAGCAGAATAAGAAAATATACTCCAAGCCTCTATTTCTTGCATAATATCAATACTACTATTTGTTTATACCATCTTTTCTTCATTTTCTTGTGAGTTTTTATTTGTATTTTTATATTTAGAGAGTAGTATAATTGAGAGAAAATCTGTGGAAGGATTCAAGAGAGCTAGAACCAACTTTGGAGAAGGAGCTTAACAACCTCCTTGAATACCTTCAAGCTTTTCTAAAGGAGAATTCTTTAACTTTTCTCTCTTTGATTTTGTATTTATTGGATTATAATATTATTATTCTCAATTTATATAATGAACTAAATCTTTTTTTGTCTAGTTTTATTATATGAACTAACCTAGTATCTTTTCTTATAACCTAGTTTTATTATTTTTCTTTTCTTTTATTAATATAATCTACTGTTGCGTTATTTATTTTACCTTATACTTATTACTTCTATTTAATTGGTCATTAGATAGATTGTTGAATGAAACCTTTATTAACTTGAGAATAAGAATTTAGGTTTGGACATAGATAAAATAACATAAGATTGCTTAACGTATGGTGAGTTTGCATATGATATGAATATACCTATATGACTTGTGCAACCTTTGTGTGAGAATAATTAAATTTAATGAATCTAGTCAATTTATATTAGGAGTAACATATTAGTTTGTCTAAGTATTTTCACCTATATCTTGGAAAGGAGTTTGTGAATATATTTGAATTCTCAATTGACAACTATAGTGAGTTAATTAATATAAGAGAGAAATTGAGAGATTGTGTGTTTAAAGGAAGGTTAGGAAATTAGTAAACCTAGACTTTTTTTTTTCTATTGCTTACTTTCATTTATTTTACATGACAGTTTAGTTTTCTTATTTTATTTCTTTAAAGTCTATATATTATTTTTTTGGATAAAGTTAGAGATGAGATAATTTTGATACTTAGTATTAAATTAGAAATAAATTATCGTGGGTTTGACACTCTATTTCTATTTTGATATTACTTGTGTCCGTGTGCATTTGCACGAGAGTGTGTGATTTTATAGTTACACATTCCAACTAACAATTAGGTAGAATTTGGTAAGAGTAATGGGAAAGATTTGAACCTAAATTCAAAAAAAGTATCTATTGATTTGGTGGAGGTTGATAATGCAGATAAGTTAGGAGCTTAAAATACTATTAAAGGAAAACAAATATTTGTTTAGGTACATCCCCAATTGGGCCTTCAATAAAAATGAGCTCGCTTTGTTTTACTCCTCTGTTTTCTACTGAAAAGTATATAACTTTTATTAATGAGGCTCGTGATTTTCCCAACATTTATTTAGTCGAGAATATTAATAGTGCTGCTTTAGCGAGAACTATTCATGTGGGCTCATCGACTTTGGATAATTCTGAGATAGTATTTTGTACCTGTATATGTTTGCATAAGGTATTGATAAGAGGAAATGGAAAGCTCAAGCTCGACTTCATAGAAAATTAGGGAGAGCTTAAGGTACTTCTAATTTAAGTATTGGACCAAAGAAAAAACAACTGCCAATGAAGATATAGAGAGCTTGTTAAACATATAAAAATTCTTAGTGACTTATCCAACAATATATTATCGGCAGAGGCTATTGTGAAGTAGCCTCGGTTGCCATGAATCTCTTAATTTGGAATGCTCGAGATTTAGGGAGCTTCGATGCATTCCAAAAACTTCTTAAGATAATTTGTAGCTCTAATCCTCATTGGATTTTTTGGTGGCGATGAAACTTTCAGGCAATAGAGCCATTGTTGTAAAATTTAAGTTAGGGTTTCTAAATAGTGTTCATATTGATTATAAAGGTAAGAGTAGGAGTTTACTTTTTCTTTAGGATAATGAATGATGTGTAGACATAAGAAGCTTTTCTAAATCTCATGTAAATTACATTGTTTTGATGGGTGATGGGAGGCGTTGAAGGTTTACAGCTATTATAGGAGTCCTAATACACGTAGAAGGCGTCATACTTAGTATCTTTTTTGTCGTATTTGCCCTCATATAGATATCCCTTAATGTTATGCTTGGCATTTCAACACTATTCTTAGAATTAATAAGAAACTTTGGCAGTTCAAATAAAAGTACTAGTTCTATGATTCAATTTTAGATAGCTATAAAGGACTATGATCTTCGTAATATAAGGCTTTTTGGCTCCTGAGTTAACCTTAAATAATAGGCATCCTAGACAATCTAATGTCCAACAGTGGCTAGATAGAGTTATCATTAATGATAATTAGTGTGATTTGTTCCCTAAGTTCAGAATTTCTAGTTTAGAGTTTTGGGGTTCAGATTATAGAGCTATTTTTCTAGAGTTGAAAACTTTTCTGAAGCATAGGTCCATTTCTTCTAGTAGGAGAAGCTTTTGATTTGAGCTTGGTGGCTTGGAGATGAAGAGTTCCTAGATATCATCTTTGCTATGTATGTAATGACTCATTTGATCATACTTCTAAAACTTTTCTCGGCTAAATAGTTATGTTGGTGATCTTGATAGATGGATCTCATGTAAGTTTTGAAACTTGACAAAAAAGATCTCCATTATTTGGAAAATATTTAAGGCCTTGTATTGTGGTGACCAGTCTTAAGATAATGTGACAATTATTAGGTCCTTGAATAAAGAACTTAACTGTCTATTATTGATGGAAGAGTATTATTAGACACATAGATTTAGGTGAAATGGCTTAAAATAGATTATGTAAACACCAAAATTTTCCATTCTAAATCCTTCTAAAGATGAAGAAAGAATTTTATTTGTAGTCTTGAAGGTGAGGATGAGAGATAGTGTGACAAGATGGAGGACATCACTTTATTTGTTGAGGATTATTTTTGGGTTATTATTTCATCCAAGGCTCATAGCACTATTAAGCTAGATAAGGTAACAAATTCTTTACCTAAGAGAGTTGATGAGATAATGAACCAAAATTTAATTGAGTTGTTTCATAAGGAAGAGACTGAAATAACTCTTTTTAGCATGGATCCTACGAAAGCTCCTGGGCTTGATGGTTTCAGGCAATCTTCTATCAGCACCATTGGAATATGCTAGATCAAAGTGTCTCTCAACTCTATCTAAATGTTTTGAATGGTTCTTCTTGTTTGGATAGGTTGGATGAAACTCATGTGGTATTAAATTCAAAAGTACATTCCCTTAAAAAAGTTTATGATTTTATGCATGTTAACTTGTGTAATGTTGTATATAAGATCATTATAAAAGTCAAAACTAATAGGCTTAAATGCATTTTACATTTGGTAATTTTTAATTTGCAGTGCCTTTATCCCTAGTCGTTTGATTTCAAATAAGTTAGGATTTTGTAGCCAATGGAGAAATCTTGTTAGTAAATACATCTCAAGTTCACAATTCACTTCCATCATTAATAAGTTTCTCGAGGATTAATGATTTCTCAACGAGGACTTCGCCAAGGTTGTCTTATTTCCTCTTATCTATTTTTTCTTTATGCTAAAGGTCTTTCATCATTACTTTTGGCAACAGAAAATCATGACTTGCAAATTGGCTTTTTCTATGTGTTTGATTTTTATCTTTTCTTTGCTGATGATAATCTCATTTTTTGTAAAGCAAATATAGTGGAATGTGAAAATATCAAGAAATTTTTTTCATTTTTATGAGTTAGTTTAAGGACAGTGTGTTAATTTGATGAAATCAACCATATATTTTAGGCCAAATATTGATGTGGGTAAAGATTGAATATATGAAGTATTCTTGGTCTTATAATCCTCATGTAAAATACCTCAGATTACCTTCTATGTTGGGGAAAATGAGAAACAAACTTTTGCGATGATTAAAGAGCGAGTTTGGAAAAAAGTGCAACTATAGTGGTCAAAATTTTTCTCTATTGAAGGAAAAAAAGTTTTAATTAAAGTTATTACTATGGCCATTGCAACCTATATTATGGGGGTATTTAAACTTTCTTCCTTTCTCTATCTTGAACTACAAAGTACGGTTACAAAATTTTAGTGGGATAGTCGGGAAGACAAAATAAAGATGCACTGAAAGTATTGAGAGAGACTTTGTCTCTCCAAAAAATAAAAGGCTTGAATTTTTGTGATCTTGAAGCTTTTAATGAAGCATTTTTAACAAAACAAGGCTAAAGAGTTATTTTTAAAGCGAAGTCTCTAGTTGCTCGTGTTCTAAAGTCTAAATATTTTCGTACAAGCTCGATTATGCAAGCCTAGTTTGGACAATGCCCTTCTAATATGCAAGCCTAGTTTGGACAATGCCCCACAACTTTATGTAGGGAAAAGATATGCTTTTGATAGGGTTACAGTGGCGTATTAGTGATGGGACGAATGTCAGGGTTTTTAATGATTTTTAACTGCTTAGATGGTCAATTTTTTAGCCAATAATTTTAAATAATTTAGACACAAATAATTGGCTTGTAGCAGATATTATTCTTGATAGACCTAGAAGAAAGACTCTCGAAATAATCTCTAAGATTTTTCTAGAGATTGATTGTTGTTGCATCCTTAGTATTTATCTAAGTATGAAAAAAAGGGCTAATATATTAGTGTGGTATTATGATTCTAAAGATTACGATAATGTAAAAATAGATTATCGACCTAGAAGAAGACTCTCGAAATAATCTCTAAAATTTTTCTAGAGATTGATTGTTGTTGCATCCTTAGTATTTATCTAAGTATTAAAAAAAGGGCTAATACATTAGTATTTATCTAGAGATAGATAATCCTTGATAGACCTAGAAGAAAGACTCTCGAAATAATCTCTAAGATTTTTCTAGAGATTGATTGTTGTTGCATTCTTAGTATTTATCTAAGTATGAAAAAAAGGGCTAATACATTAGTTTGGTATTATGATTCTAAAGATTACGATAATGTAAAAATAGATTATAAATTTATCATAGAGATGAACCATACCTCTAGATTGTCACGTGATGGTGGTGACTAGCATTGTTAGGTGATGCTATGTGATAACTTTAAGAAGTTAAAATTATCTTGTGCTAAAGTACTTGTATTTTTGCTATATTCTTGTTAAAATACGTTAATTTTATCTTGTTACTTATTTTATTTCAAGTTAATTTATTTTATTAAAATAAGTTGATTTTATCTTATTACTTATTCTTGCTATATTTTCTGTATTTTTGTTTTATTTTATTTTAATTATTAGTTATTTTATTTTGTGGTTTGTGGAGGTCAAAATATCAAAAAGTACGGACAACACAGAGTTAATTGGAGTTGAAAAGAAACACAAAAGTGATTTTATAATTGACCACTCTCCATTCTAGCTGTCAGATCAAACCATCAAGGCATCAGATGCACGTGTGCACCACACATCCTGACAAGGGCGTATATAGTAAGTATCGTGCGACCCTACTGTCAGCCACTAATAGATGCCAGTTGATCTCGTGCTTCGTGAAACGAATCTTATCCGTACACTCACACTTTAATCCAACCACTCTTTGCCACACATGCATTTCTTAGGTTCGCGTGCCACGTGGAAAGCATCATCTCAAGAAATTCGATTGCAGCCGTTTTCGTCGACATAGAATCAATCGCTTTAGCTTTCTTCATGTCTTCAGATTGAATCTGTACCATCCATTCTCTTCATCCTACGGCCGAATTTAAATCTCTCTTTTATCCAATTTACTTTTTTATTTTTATTTAATCTGAGCCTTCCATTTTAAGAAAGAGCCACCCAGCTCCACTGTTGTGAACAAAAAAGCACCAAAGCTCCATTTTCGGAAATAAAAAATACCAAAAAAAATATTGCACATAAATAAATTTATATATTGATAACATATATTTTTAGTTTAAGTTTCGTGAGTAGATTTTCATTTTATTTCCTATTTTGTGATTAATATCTTTGAAAACAACTTTTGAGTGCCAATTTCAATAGGATAAATTTAGCAACTTTAAATGAGTAAATTTCTCAATTCTCATGAACAAATCTAAGGGCCATCCAAAACAGGAGAAACATATCAAATTAGTTGTATTCTCTCAACTTTTCTCTTTTAGTTTTTGTATCTCATGTATTTCTTTTAGTTTTTGTATCTCATGTATTGATTGTAATGAAATATTTTTGTTCTCAGATTTTATTATGAGCTAAATATTTTTGTCTATAAGGTAGCTCTATGGTGTAGTTTTATTATTTTTGTCTCTCTTTAATGTATGTAAATTTCCTCATTGATTTGTTTGTTTGTTTTATTTATACTTAATGCTACTAATTACTTGATCACTAAATAGTTGATTATGGGAAAATAAAATAGAATTAGGAGAGAAAGTTATGTGTTTAGCCATAAATATAGTATATGATACGTGTATCTAAGGAGGATAAGAATATACCACTTAGTGTGTATAGCTATTAGAGAGTGATTACGTGTTTAATGATTTCTTTTAAATTTAGTCTTCGTAGGAATATAGTAGATTAGATTAAAATGAAATATCTACTTGGCGACTGAAAAAGTTTGTTATTAATAAAAAGCACTCGACTGACAAATTAGTTTGTGGAAAATAAATAGAGAGAGCTAGAAAAATATAAGTGAGAGTTGGGTGAATTTGTAAACCTAGGTATTTCTTTTCTTAATTTTTATTTATTTTTGTGTGCCTTTTATTTTGTTTTCTTTTGCATTTTAATTTTATTTCTTTTTATATATAATTTTGCTTTATTACTATTATTTGGATAATTTCAGGATTGATACAATTTTAGTACTAAGCATAAAATTAGCACTTAATCGTTTGGATTTGACAATTAACTTTCTTTATCTATACTACTTGTGACTACGTACACTTGCACGAGTGTGTGTAAGTTTTGTTTGCATAATTTTTATATTACACACCCCTATGGAATTTTAATCTGCTAGTAAAAAGTTAAAATATTTGTCTAGTATACCTTTCATAACATCTTACTTACTATAGTTAGCTCAGTTTCTTGAAGAGTTGGTTGTTCTCAAGCCTGTGACCAATGTGGAGATGCTTTAGAGACTGTTATCCACGCTCTGATTCGTTGTTCTCGTGCTATAGAGGTTTGGAAACTTAGTCCATAGTAGAGTTTGATTCTTGAATATCAGTCTTGCCCTATTGATGGTTTCCTTCTAGGTGTATTTGTTGAGTTAAAGAATCAATTCAAGCACAACAAAGTTTGTAAATTTGCTGCAATTGTTCTTGATGACTCTGTAATGATCTTGAACAAATACCATTTGGAAAAAACAAGGCATTGATGATCTGGACAAGCACTGTAAGAGTGTTCATTGAAGATTAGTGTTGTTCAGGTGAATGGTTGACCTCAAAATCAACGTGGACACTGCTATTCATGATGGAATGGGTATGATTGGGACTGAGGCTGTCATTAGAGATAGTCAAAGTGCTAGGGTTCGTGCTTTGTCTAAAATGATGATTGGTTATTCGAACCACTTTCTGCTGAACTTTTAGCAATTTGGGAAGTGCTCTTGTTTGCCCAGTTCTGAAGTCATCAGTGGATCAGAATCTTCAAAATCTAGCCTTCCTTTTACATGATCTCTCGTCGGCTGCCTCTTCAGGTTTGTCTTGACTGGTGAGGAAGTGGAAATACACTGGTTTTTCTCGACGTAGTAAGCCATATGTTTGAATGGACTTACTGTCACTCTTTTGGATGATGATATCACAGTGCATCTTGTCAGGGTCATCTGTTCAGGAGTATTACTATTGCTGCATTTAGCAGTAGAAGAAATCTCCAGGGGGGATATTGATTTATCTCCAGGGATATTGATAACAATTTCCAGCTGATTAATTAACGAATTTCCACCTTTTTCCTTTTAAAAAGAAAGAAAGAGCAAAAACAAACAAAAATATCTACACTAATGTGCAAGTTATTATAAATTAGTGGGACTACCAAATTTTTTGAATAGGGGCTTATAGTCAACTATAATTTTTTACCTGAAGAATTATTCAATTATAATTTTTTTCCTGAAGAATTATTCTTATTAATAAATGTATGTATACACAAATATAATTTTGCAATTTTTCAATGGCAAGCTAATAAGTTAAATATGATGGACCGAACATAGCACAACAAGCCTATAATCACAGCATAATATGACCCATTGACACATTAACATGGTATGTTAGTACCTCATATATATGATTTTTATTTAATTTTCAATTTTTTTATGATGTTTGAATATTGTATTTTTTAATTTACTATTTCCTTTTCTTGTGTTTCTTTTTTTTTTTTCATCCATTCTCAACTCTAGATACAAAAAGTTCACTCTAATTTTATAGTTTTTCTTTAGTTACATTTGAATAATTTGGACACAGAAATTAAAAGAATTTAAAAGTTATCTGATTAAATTGGCCACTTTGAGTCTAAATAGATTGACACTTCTAGAAACATGAGCAAACACAGAACATAGGCAAAAACAACACAACACATTTTATGTTACATTGTAACATGGGTTAATAAACCATATTGGGTCTAGTGATTTTTTATTTAAGCATGATACAACTAAAAAATGAGTTGTTCTTGGCACAATACTTCATATATACTCAACTTAATTAAATGGTGAAAATAGCGTATATTAATTTTTTTTATTGAAAAGTGAAAATTAACTAGTAATATTTATTTATTAAAAAGAAATACCTACTACTATTTAATCCCTACGCTACTCCATCAGAAAATAATCCCTATAATCCCTATGCTACCAGAACAAATAACAATATTGCATAGGAGAATGCTTTTGTGCTATGCCTTAATTATACCGTTAGCACAATAAAATAACAGTGCACTGGAGATACTTTAATTGCCTAAAATTATATTAAATAAACACTATAATATAAATAATGATTTCCATTTTCATTTATTTATTCTCTAATCCATTTTCCCCCTCTTTTATTCAGATTCCGATTATGTTAATGTGCCATAAAAATTTGATATATTGATACTTTTTTTTTCTTACTAGTCTTCTAGTCACGATATTTTTCTATTTCAATTAAAAATATAGTACTCTTTTGTGACTACTGAGTCTACTTGTTTTGCTTTTATTTTTCTTTTTGGTAATAAATAAGCAAAGGTAACGAGAATCATATTAAGATTTAATAGTTAAAATTGTCTGGCATTTACTCTACCATACAACAAAATTTCCACGGTCTACAATATTATCTTGTATGATTGACGCTAAAGGGAAAAATCTCTGTTACGGAGTTCGTTGTGCAAAGCCCATATAGCAAAAGATAGTACGTAATCGGAAACAAACGCTACTAATTAAGCCAATGCCATAAGATAGCAACTGGGTTGCTACAAAGGCCTCTACGATGCCCCTAAAAGCAAGATCAATAACCTTCTTTCTTTCTTTCTACTTTTTTTCTTTCTCACACTATATATACATATACATATATATGGATACCGCTAAATATCGCATATTAATATATCACATCTTTTTTTTTTTAATATCGACAGACGATTTATTAACAAACAATTGGTAACTTTTATTTAATCTATTTATGATAAATTTCAATTTGTGATTTTATAAAAATGATAAATAAGGTGGGATACCTAACACTATCATAATATCATATATATTATGGTTCAATATCGTGAACGAATTAAGTGATGCATACGAATATAGAGTTCATGGCTATTATTACATTGCAGCTGATATTTAAACTCTGCTTAATATTATATGTATATAGCACAAGTCAACTCTCATAAGTTACAAGCAAAACTTTCAGGAAAAAGGGAAAAAAAAAAGGTTACAATATATAAAACATGATATATATATATATATATATAACTATGTACATATATGTGGTTAGATAACTAGTGATGATGAGAGAGAAGTATATATTCGAGCTAAAGAGATGTCTAGAGGCTGGCTGTTTTAAGTTCAAATCCTTGGTTAAGAAAAGCTCCAGTAACCCAAAGCTTCAAATTTGGCAAATTGATCGGTTCCTGCTGATCACATTCTTTTATTACCTGTTCAACAAGTCTAGTCATTAGAAAAAATCAAACCACCAAAAGAAAATATCATAAAAATTCAAAGAATGTACGTATATTAATCGTCAGCAAAATACTAAAACAGTCTACCAAACCTCACAACAATAGATATCGATCGATAATTGAATGAATTATTAGACAAATTATAAAGAAAGGATGTACAATCATTGAATTATGAATGATCAGAACTTACGTTCAAAGTAAATGTAAGTACATATGTATCAGAAACTGTGGCCAAGTTGGAGCTCTGAACATTGAAGTTGGTAAGCGATTCAAGTGCCTTGTAAAGTGATATGGCTGATTTTTCTCCCTTATTGCTCACTACTTTCACATAGAATCCTCTCTCTTCTACTTGGAACATCTCTATCTGCCCACCACATCTTATCACTATAAATCAAGGTTTGATACATATAGACACAGGCACGTACAAGTAGAGGTAAAGCACTAATTTGTTGTCAATTCTGGTAATTATTGAACAGAGACTAACCGAGTGATGGTAATATGATTCAACATTTTTCGATTGAGAATCATTGTTACAAGGTGTTTAATTTGATAATTTCAAACCTGAGTGATGGTCTTGGCCTTGGCAACGGAATCATCATTGGCTTTCACAACTTTAATCTTCTTCGAGTTTTCGGTTGATCCTTGGTCTTTTTCTGCTTCCTCTAATGAAGCTTCAAGACTCGCAATCTCAGCTCTTATCTTCTTGGCCTGCGTTTGCAGATCTTGTACATACAGTACAGCATCTCCAACTATGGAGGCTTTATCCATCTGCACATGCATATTGTACATGCAAGCAATTTATATTTACATAATATTAACTGGCTTTATACTATTTAATCTAATGAGCTCTCAGTTGTATCCTAGTATAATGTTGATGACCATGAAACTGGTCAGCTACGATAAATGTACACATGTATTTATCGTATGATAAGACAAAAGTAATGCACAGACATTTTCATAAGATTGTATTTACATGACTAATATATGTGTGAAAGAATGCTATTATATTTACGTATGTGTGACAAGTCGGAATTGTGTAACTGTTTTAAATTCTTGTTTACACATACTTTTGTGTTATTTTTTTGTTTTCTAAAATGAAAAGAGTTATTAGACCTTGTAAAAAATTTGTTCGAAAAGATCTTTCCTTCATTTCAATTAAAAAACAACAAAATACAAAACAAGTGTATACAAGCAAGCTAACACATTATACATTATCACGTGATTATACGGTACTCGCACATATATTATGATACATCCACATAATAGTTATACATAATAAGAACGATATTCGTATATGTATAGTGACAATAGTAATAGAGATGAATATCAATGGTGTTCAAATAAAATATACCTTAGTTATGTTAGGAACCAAGGACCTCAAAGCATAAAGCTTCTCCTTCATCCTACCTCTCCTCCTCCGCTCCGATATCAAAGTTCTCGACCGATCAAGCTTCGGCCTCTTCTTCGTCGTCGTCGTGTTTGTCGTGGTTCCAGACGAATCCTCGCCATCGTTTTCATCGTCATCCTCACCAACCATCATGATTTCGCCATCGAAATATTCCGGCAATGTACCGATAAACGACAACGAGTTCGGATCCGACGGCACAATTGTACTCATGGCCGCGTCGAAACCAAAGACCGGGTTTTCAGTCTCCGCGATTATCGGATCCATGGAGCGATCATTATTAGTCGCGATTAAATTAGAGCCGTTGATGATGAGGTCGCCGCAGGCGAAATTCGTAACTTGGTCTTCGTTTTCTCCGCGGATTAGATCGATGAACTGATCGAAGTTTGAGTCGGCAATGAAGTCGTGTAAGTGGAACTCGTTTATGTTTTCCATTGGATTTGATTTTGGTTTGGTTTGGTTTCATTCCTATCCGAAGCTTGATAGTGAGAGCTGTGTATGTATTTATATGTATATTTATAGAAGGTGGATAATAGATATATTGTTTATTTAGTTTAATCTTATCAGTGTGAACGGAATCAAATGATGAAGTTGCTGACATTTGAATTGTGTTTTACTTAATTTTTAAACCATATTGAAAGAGTTGACAAGGGCCAGCTACCAGAACTAATGGCTTTCGAGGATTCGTCGGTATTTAACTATGTATTTTTCTTGATGTTCTTTTTAACTATTTATAAATTAACAAACAAAAAAAACTATATTATAATTAGCTATAGTATACTTATCATGTTAACAAATTTAATTTTTAAAAACTTCATCTTTTTCATTTATACAACTTTTTCTAATCCACCACCAGAGTGCTGGAAAGGAAGAGATCCTCTGTTGATCTCTCTTATAGGATTTTCTTAGTTTTTTCTGTTCGTTTTTAATAATCCTTCCTTATTCGTAAACCCATAGATTTATATTTATGGGTTTTTTCATCCCATAATCTAAATCTTTGTCAATCTTCATTCTTTCTCTTCAGTTTTTTTGTCAAATAATTTTTTCCCCCCTATAGCTTGCCAACTCGGACGGTGAAAAGGCAATTTAAATGAGTGAAAAAGGTTTCTCTAAGGGCTATATTTGTGTACCTTGTGGATTTGCATGCATAGTGTTTTTCTTCCTGGATGTCAGTCAAATCCAATAGTTTAATCAATTATTTACAGTTGTTGAAAGAAATAATTTTGATCACCACTGAAGATGCATGCATATAGAGCTAGCAGATATAGTGTGGAAAAATGATTTTCTTTTTCTATAATGATAATATAATTGGAGATATGTATAATTATATATGAGTTAATTAATTAAAAGCTAGGCTAAATCTGATCCGTTATCACTCTGTATGGGAATAAGGATTATAATTTTGACTAGACATGATCTAGCTACTTGATCAACTATTATATGGAAAGTCAACAAAATGTTTACCTCATTGTCTTATTAATGTTTTAAATGTTCATTTTCCTTCTTAATAATAATTCCCTCAGAGGGTCTTGAAAAAAAAAAAAATAATAATTCATTGTTCCAAATTAATTATTACGAGTACATGATATCGAGCAAGTAGCAGTAGCTACAGGCATTTGTTAGCAATTGCTTCCTATTTAATTGAGGGTACTATTAGCTAGACAACGTGTACTATGTATGTAAATGCAGTATACATAAAGTTAAGTTTGTATTGAACAAGGAAATTAGGGTGTGTCAAGTTGTTACACCTCCTAGCTTAACTATATGACTATGTAATTCAAACTAGGAAGTATTACTCTTTTATAATTCATATTTTTAGTTTTTACAAAAAAGTGGGCCAAATTTAAACTTTTTGAGCTTTAAAACAAAAGAAACTACGTGGCATTACTTTTTGAAAGTGTCTTTATAAAATATACAACTAAAAACTCCATATCTGTTTATCTTGCCATCAGTAATAATATTTACAACACACTAGAATAACAAAATACAAATAAAACACCGCCTACAAATCAAGCTCGTCTACATCGGTATGATCATGGCGACAAGAAAGCGTGCTAGCCAACTAGCAACTCTATACATCAAAAATGTCCTCACCTGCATCATAGGAACTAAATGAGCTAATGCTCAGTAAGTAAAGATCATGCATGCTCGTGAACATGTTTCATGCATAAACTTTATTGAAATTCCAATTGTACTCTTTCTTTCATAACTTTTCATTTTGATGCACTTTTCTTAGAAAACATTTCTTTATAGGACCCTTGAGTACATTACAAAGTCGCGGTAGTCAGTAGGCTGTGCCCACCTATGCGGGAAGGAAACACATGGCCAATGTGAACCATACCTACCCAACACAGACCGACTAAGTAATGCACCTGATAAATCTCATAGTACAATGCTCAGTCCCGACAGTCGGTAAGCCGTGCCCACCTATGTGGGAAGGATGCCTGTGCAAACTATACTTACCCAACGCAGACAGACTAAACACTGTACTTAAAACATATCTCGTAAAATTAGTACAATGGTACTACTTTAAATCCAACGTGTGGAAAACTTCACTTCTTTGAAAATCATGCTTAATGATCATGCCATACTTATGTTTCCGTAAGCTTTGCAACAATAATATAAATAACATATAATTGAAATAATACACATAAGCATGTAGGAAAACATCTTGTATCTACTATTGTTCTTGTGATGCAGTTAAAATAAATCTTCACTTACCTTGTGTCCGGTAGAAAAGATAGTGGAAATAGTCAGTATCCTCTGTGGCAAGGTGTGTGGAAAACCTGATGTCAATTTTATTACTAACATTATTACTACAATGTAAAATGCTTAAAGAAAACAAGTACAAGACTGAATCATAGCTTTTACAAAAGAAGGAATCCTAATCATAAAATGAACCAAAATGTCATCTACTTTCATAAAAACTAGTCCATTAGCTTCTAAATGGCACCATTTGGTTCTAAAAATATTTAAACAGTACCTCTCCTATTTTTTATGACATCCCCATATGATTAAAATCATGGTTTAAGACCTGTAATAACAATCAACAAGCCAATTCCCACATATATAACTCAAAGAGGATCATTTAGAGCAACCTAGGTATACTTGAATTCCTTTCGTTTTAAACAAAGTTTAAAACCACTTTTACACTTTTCTATTGTCACAAACAGCAACGAAACAAATATATTTATATCATGGGACCAACAAAATATACATTTCAATTTTATAAAATGAGATTACAAGTATGGGGAGCTTATTCTAACAATGGAAACACTTAAAAACCCTTGAATCCACAAGTAGCAAACTTTGGGGCTTTAAGACTAACTTTAATCTTCCACTTAAATTCTGTGTTTCTAGCCATATAGAAGGTTTCTTTAGACCTTAATTCATCAAATAAAAGCTTTAATTAAAGAGCTAAAGCAATGAAAATAAATTACTAATTCTAAACTCCACAAAAAAACTCACCTTGACTAGTTTGAACTTTTGTTGAAGCGCATGCCTTCTACTTCTACAAAACTGATTTCTAAGGCTTTAAAATTGATCTTAGGACTCAAGAGGACCTAGAGAAAATATTACTTAAGTAGTATCAAGTGGAGAATTAAACTAACAATACAAAACCTAGGAAGAAGAACAAGTAGAATTACCTTGATTAGTTTGAATCTATCTTACTTTCTTGAGCTTCAAATTGAGTTCTACCACTTAGAAACTCTTAGATATGGATAAGGGGAGCTGAGAGAAGTCTAAAAATGAGTGGGAGAGTTTCTATTCGTGGCTGGAGAGAAAGGAGAAGAAAATGACCAGATTTGGACCAAAAAGTGATACTTAATGACTAAGAAATAGCATAACTTAAGTTCTAAGGGGCATTTTGGGAATTTCGCACATTTTCCTTCCATGTGTCAAGCTTTAAAACATCCTTAGCATACTCACCACGTTGTTGGTCAATCTTATACACTCAAGTATAGATCAAAATGGTGAAACCTAGCTTAGAAAGTGAAATCTAGTCATACTTTGACTTATGATCCTATATGGCCAATCTTATTCTAGTTTGATGACACTTAGTCCCATAACCAATCATTAAACATAAAAAGAAAGTCCATTAGACTCTAATTTATAATGTAAATATAGTATAATTGCCCAATTCATAGAATACACAAATATGACATTACGCGATTAAGCTGAATCTAAGCTAGCTTAGTATAATTAAACACAATTCAGTATAGTGACTGCCATCTCGTGTTTACCTGGAACGAACATTTTTGAAAATACTAAAAATAAGTCCTAAACATTAAATTAAAGCTATGGTGTGTTAAACGTACAATGAATTTGGCTCTAAAAATCATGAAAATGCATTTTACTGAAAAAATGTAGTATTTTACCTAGTTATCATCAAACTTGATTTTAATGCATGAGCACATTGTATTTTATGCATGAATATATATTCTTTGTTCTTTTCACACACCTAGCTCTCTCTCTCTAAGGGTACTGAGCTTTTATACTATATGCGAACACTTCGACAAATATTAGTACAATAACACATATTGAAAGCATTTAATGATAAAGAATGAGAAATTTACTGTAAAACTAATTCTAGTCACTTGATACATCTATTATGCGATATAAACATGTTTATTATTAGCTTATTATGCATGTGAGAATCTTGGGTATTACAGAAGTGACCATAACTAATAACTGATTACGGGGTGTATAGTAAGTCCGGATCGCATATAGTACTGCAATGATGAGTTTGTAAGTGGCCAGGTTCATGTGATCCTCTCCTTAATTTCTTGTGAATATTGATCAATATATAAGATGTGGAATTAATTCTATATATATGGTGTGAAAGGAATCAAATAGGCATAAAAATAACGTTTTAAATGGCTAATAATTAATTTTTCTTTTTTAGAGTGATCAGGCTAAGAAAGCAACAAAACGGTAGGTCTCTTGTACGTATTGTTACTTTTGGCTTATATGTCTTTCTGTTTCTCTAATTCTCTTATCTTATGGTAAATATCTTAGTACATATATAATATGCATGGCTCAACATTTGTATATTCCATCAAAACTCGTGATCGATCTGTTCATTTACGCGCTCGATTTAGATGTTGTTGATGTACGTACTTTCTATAGGGTTATGGTATTTGGACCAAGTCTTTCTTATATCGGAATGACAGGAATTTGCACAAGAATAAATGAATTTTGGATGAATGAAATATAATTGTCTCTTGATTGATGGTCTCTTACGCTAGTCCTTACTGATTATTACTAAGAAACTTGTTAGATTCAAAATTTAAAATGAAAACTTTCCTAACGAGGGTAACTGATCATCATATAAATTACAAGGTGCTTTCGTGAACATTATCCTTGGATCTCCGAGATTGCAGCACTTGTGGTGATCATTATCCCCTCGGGAGCGCAAATGGGACAAATTACTTTGGAAATTATTTTAAATCTTTTGTGTTAATTAGTTTTTTATGAGTGTATCGTTATCTAATTTGAATCTAAAACCTAGACTGAAACGGTTTGTTTCATGGAATAGGTGTTGCAGCAAAACTTTAATATATGGCAAATGGAACATTTTATTTATTTTCTAAAGTTACACGAAGATAGCCTTTAGTCAGAAAGTCTCTCCTCTTGATCATAAAATAACCATGAATACAACATCAACAATTGAAACCAGGGACTGAGAAAGGTTTTAAGAATTAATGTTCGTTGCATTATAATTCCGGAATAACAATTGAATTACGGAGCTAGAAGAAGCTTTTGCAGCATGATTTATGCAATGTTTTCTCATCAATTTTTTTATCCGTTTCAACCATCAATTCCAGCCTAAAATATCAAATAAAAAAAGAATAAATTTAATAGAGAAAGATATACGCTCTTTGACTTGAAGAGCTCTTCTGTATCAGACTAACTGGATTCTGGGACTTAAAAATATGTACAGTGATCAACATGACTATGTAATTTCCCCAGCGAGAGGGGGGGGAAAAAAAAAGAAGAAAAGAGAATGAAAGGGTTACAAATAATATATGTTATTTAGCATAGTGCTATTATTAGTTTGGATATACATTGGAACAAATAATATATAGCTATTTAAGTCGCGCGTGTACAACATAATGCATAATTGTTACATTGTGATGAGAACACATGGACACGTACTCGGTCCACACTTTCAATTATCTTCTTGAAATAACGCAAATGCGACAAACTATTAGTTCCCTACATAGTTTAATTATAAATGTCCATACATGAATAAATTCATGTAATCAATCATTTGAATTGAAAATTGGCCGAGGGTCGTGGCAGTCTACTAGCATTGGTCTAACCCAATAATGAATACTGTATATTGGTCTAGTGAAATGTATCCAAGAGACAATTAGGTGGTTTAAATTGATTTAACTAGACGTTTATGTTTTAAAAATTTATAATTAAATATTCATTTTTTTTTTCAAATTTCAACCGTAGAATATAGTATATTTATATTTTTGTTATTAAATGAGTTAAATATAAATTTTAAATTTAGTCATATACTAAGTTTTGAACTAAAAAATAGTCAAATAACTACTCATTTAGTGTTTACGGATAAAACGACTATAAAACAACTTTTTTCAGGAGTATTTGTAAAAATCCGGAATTTTCGAGGGTAATTTGGA
>JXTB01000079.1:104799-123501 GCA_002914805.1 Parasponia andersonii
TGGGATGATCATCTTCCTTTGGTGGAATTTGCTTATAATAACAGTTACCAGACCAGTGTGGGTATGGCTCCATATGAAGTGTTATATGGGAGGCCATGTAGATCGCCTTTGTGTTGGGCAGAACCAGAAGAGCATGTTACTCTCGGACCTGAATTGATTGAAGAGACTACTGAGAAGATCAAGGATATCCAAGAGAGACTCAAAGAGACTCAAAGAGACTCAGAGTCGCCAGAAGAGTTATGCTGACCCGAAGAGGCGTGAGGTAGAGTTCGATACTGGTGATTCCGTATTCTTGAAGGTGACTCCAAGGCGAGGTGTTACAAGATTTGGAGTTAAGAGTAAGCTTGCTCCAAGGTATATTGGTCCCTTTGAGATCACTGAGAGAATTGGACCAGTGGCATATCGCTTGAATCTACCTGCACAGTTGGGTCACGTGCATAATGTGTTTCACGTGTCGATGTTGAAGAAGTACACGCCGGACCCATCTCATGTTGTTCAGTACGTGCATGAACCGATCCAAGAGGATGTGTCCTATGAAGAACAGCCTGTTCGTTTGTTGGCTAGAGAGTTGAAAGTGCTTTGCAACAGAGAGATACCACTTGTCAAGGTACTTTGGGAACATCACAAAGAGGACGAGGCTACTTGGGAACTCGAGACGGAAATGTACGAGAAATACCCTCATTTGTTTAACTTTCAGTTAGAAGTTGTATTGTGATGTAACCTTGACTTGTATTTTGAATTTCGGGACGAAATTCTTATAAGGAGGGGAGAATGTAAAAATCCAGAATTTTCGAGGGTAATTTGGACATTTTACTAATTTTCTGGATAAAATATTGTGAGGACTAATTTGTAAAAGTTTTGTTCAGATGGACTAAATTACAAATTTTGGGGGACTAGATTGATAGAGATTTGAAATTTTGGGGACTTATGTGCAATTTTTGAAAAATTGCACAGCCCAATAAAGAGGGGCCACGTGCACATCTTCCTCCCCCTCTCTCTCTCTTCTCTCTCCTCCCTCCCCCGAAACCTCTCTTTCTCTCTCCTCTCTTCTCCCTCTCGGCCGATCTCCCGCTGCCAGCCGCCGTCCGGGTCGCCCACCGACCGGCGTCGCTTTGCCTCGCCGTTCGCTGCTGCCTGGTTCGCCGGGAATCGCCATCGAAGCCGGTTGGAGCTCTTTCGGAAATCCGGCCACCGGCGACGATTCCGGCCACGTTTCGTCCTCAAACCAGTCTCGTTGGATTCGTATCGTTGCAAGGATCATCAAGGTATATATACCTCAACTCCATTTTTCCCGGATTGAAAGTTGCCATTTTTGGTCATTTCGAGTTTTAGGGTGTTGTTCTCGATCCGACCGTTGGATTGTGTTTTTGACTTCATTTTTGGAATGTACTCGGAAAATGGAGAAGTTTGATATATATATTGTGTAGTTTGGTGATCGGCACAAAAATCGAGATCGGACGGTCGAGATTTTGTCTCGTTTTGCATGCCACCGGTCCGGTATGAACCCGGACCCGAATTGGACAAATTATATATCTAACCTAGCTATTTTGGGTGCTAGGAATTTAGTGAAGAGGTCCGTTTATGGAATTGAAGCTCCGGTGAGAGAGTTGATTTTTCGCACGAGGACGATCGAGGGCTTAGATTTAGTTCCCGACCCTCCGGGCGATTGTCAACGACACCTTAAGGACTCAATAGCGTGGTGTCGCTATTCTGTTGAGGTAGGGGTTTAGTTACCTTCGTTTTATACCGTTTTTGAGTTAAAACTTATTTTCTGCAACATATAAGAACAAGCGTGTTTTTAATGATTTGAATTATATGTGATGGAATCTGGCTATGCGATATATACTGTACTGCTCTGGGAATTTGCTGTGTGCAGGTTATTTTGGGTATATCAAAAATAGGGCCGTTATGCTGCCCGTTTTTCTATAAAACCCTATTATGCATATTTTACTGAAAAACCAGAGTACAGTAGTTTTTACACTTCAGTTCTGTATTGCTCGTGTCATAGGATCATACATGAGCACCGTGTTAGCATCGTGGGTTTTACAGTGTGGCGCTGCGTGCCCCACCGTCGGTGAAAGTCCGTAAACTTGTGCAAGGTCTTGTTACTTCTGATTACCTCCCCATTTGGCAGGTGTAGGCAATTCGGTTGCCCCTCCAGGTTTGGTAGGCGACACATGGGTGTCCCCTCCGGATATGGCTTAGGTATCAGGCAGGCTGTTAGGTACACTTAGTGCCATCATCCTGGGTTTCCACAGATGAGAAGATGTGAGCTCATGGGTATGAGTTGATTTGTGTCATGTGCATATGGAGTGATGGTTTTTATTACACTGTTATATATATATTAGCTTCCGGTTTGGATTATATATATACGTGTGTATATGTTTTGGATTTGAACTAACCATACAGGAGATTCTCATTACTGAACTATTTTTTCCCGAGGTAACTATTTTCCTACTGGGTATTGTATGCTCACCCTCCTTACCTTCCTCCTCAGGTGGTGTCCAGTGCGATCTTGGTGATCAAGAGGAGTAAGAGGTCATCTTGATTGCAGTTCGTCTCTTGGTAATGCTAGGAGTTTGTTGTCGTAGTCTTTGGACTATTTGGATTTTATATTAGCATTGAACCAAGATTACTGCTTTCTATTTTGTATGCAAACTTATGTATGCCATTTTGGTATTTGACATTTGTTGTGAATGATGATGAGGATGAGTTTTGAAATTTATTTCATGTTTTTAAGTAATTGTTCAATTTATGTTTGGTGGTGTATACGAACTGTGGGAGTGGTTCACGGGATGGAATTCCGAACATTTTATTTAAATGGACTATTTTTATAAAAACTAAAACTTTTGACACTTTTCAAATAAATTAAGGAATTTCCTATCTTTGTGAAATTCCCCTTCTACCACTAGCCCGAATTTTGAGTCGTGACAGTATTTTATAGAAATAACTTATTTTAAGACTGCCACAATATTAGCAATGAGAATTCACCATATCAGTGACCAGCGGTAACAACATTTATAGTCCTTGAAAAGTCATGAATAGCATGACCACCGGTCATTATATAGTGACCATTTGTTATTAATATTGTGACAAATCGTCCTAAAAAGGTCTCATTGTAAAATCCTAAAAAGTCATCGGCCTAAAATACTCCTAGTCATGTCCATTTCAAATTAAGATCTCAGGGTAGCCTGAGCCGAAGGTCACGGGCCTCTTATGCTCGCCCGGCCCAAAAGAGTTAGAAACCCAACACTCGATATCTACTGTAGCCGAAATATTTTATTCAAGTTAAAATTGTCAATATTTTACAAAGTTTAAATCAATTGTCAAATTTGAAATGCCTCTTCTAAAAGTGCTATATATAAAATGTCCCTTGTTTTTTTCTCCAACAGTGCTGATCGGTGTAGGACCCTAAATAATATAAAAGAATTATTTCATAAAAGTAATGTGATTGGCTAAGTTGGCCAATCTAGCATGGCTACAACGCAAATTGGACTAACCTCCCGCTAACCTAGTCACCTAAATGATCGTTCCTAATTTCATCTCTAGTATAATTGAAGCTTAAAAGAACCCTAACCTAAACTAGGTTTGAATAATTTGAACCCTATTATTCAATAATCAAGAACTTTGATGCGTTAGGTTATGTTTGATAGAAGAGTGAAAGTAAAAAACGAATGAAAGAAATGTAATTTGGAAACCAAGAAACAAAAATTTAGAGAGATTAAACGGAAAGATTACTCTTTTCATATTATTTCAATGTAATTTGGAAACCAAGAAACAAAAATTTAGAGAGATTAAACGGAAAGATTACTCTTTTCATATTATTTCTTTGTAATAGAATTTACCACGGAGATGGAAGGGAAATGGATGAGAAATATTTTAGTTGTACAAAGGTCAATTTATCCTTAATTGCTATCAATATAATATAGGTTTAACATAGTTGAGTGGTAATTGTCATGACAACCAAAGTCCATTTATGGAAATTTTGCTCATAAAATTCGTTTGACTTTTGGGAGATTAGAAATAGGACCAAACTAATGATTTTAAATCTACAGCATAATCCTTTCACTCCTAATTAGTTAAATCTATCCTAACAGACAACCATACAACTCAAAAGCAAAATCTGCTTAATTATCCTTTAACTCTCCTTCGTTCCACCTCTCTCTTATGTTCTACATTATAAAGCTCACTTGGTAGGAAGAACTAAACTGGACTATTGCTTTAGGATTAGATTACGTTTGATTACATTGAATTATTAATATTATGACTTGTTTGGTATATTACTAAATAAAAAAAATAAAGAAAATACATGGGATTTACATTATTTGGGAAATGCATAGTGAAATGATACTTGAAAAATACATAGAACACACATTTTGGGATAATGAGAAAGAAAGCAGTAAAAAAGGAAGGCACGAGGCCCACATTTACTGGAGAATAAAAAAAATGGGTTAAGTAGCGAAGCACCACTTTTTGTTTTTGGTAGTTAATTAATTAAATCTAAGAGCAATTCAAAAGAAAGAATTAATTACCACTTCTGGCAATTGATAGGATAGAAATAAGCTGTTTAAGATCGTCACAATCCCATTACTTAAATAGTGGCATCATTAGATCTGAGAAAAAAATACCGGTGAGTTCCATCGGCATATTCAGCCAGAGTCCACCTACGAAAAGACCAGCAAGATGACGTCAATGGTGCTATCTTTAACGAGTACTCAGAGGAGATGACGTGGACGGTGGAGAGGAGCGAACGGGTGTGTTTGATGACCGAGAAGCCATTAACAGTGCTGAAGTTGCAGCAAATGTAAATAAGGACGAAGAAGAAGTCGCCAAATAGGGGCTCTAAGTCGAGGGATGAGTGTGAGTCTAGAGGGTTAGGCTTCAAATTAAGAATTAATTCGGGAGAGGAATGAACGATGGACCCCTATATTGGAGTGAGGGGGCAAAATTGTTATTTCATTTTTAAAAAGTGGTAGAAAATGTAAGTGGTGGTACATTTAAGTAATCAGGCTAAAATAGTGGGGTTAGTTTAATTTTTCCTAAAACGTAGGCGTAGAATGAGTTTAAATAATGCCCTCTAAAGGTTATGTCCCACTTTTTTTTATTTTTAAAAAAAGGAAAAAAATATATATCTACCAATAACCAACCAACCCCATATGCAACTTTCCTTAACCGCACTACAAATATGTGGTGTGTGCAATGCAATTAGATTATTTGTTATATAAAAAAGGTCAATTACATAAAAACATAAAAGTACGTATATAACTAATAAAAGAAAGTTTAGTCAAAGCATTTCTCTCTAACATAAGATAAAATTTTACCCCAAAAAAGGGAGGAAAAAAAAAGTCAAGCTAAAATTGAACATAAAAGATAGTTCAACAAAGTATTACAAACAAACCAATGCTTATATGCATATGGAAATAATTATTAAAACTTGACACTTGTAAAAATATAAAAAGAACATAGACATTATACGTAAATTAAATATAAATCGGCAGTTAATGCAATTTGACAAATTAAGTTTCGAATTGCAGTCTGACCCACTCGAAGAAAGTTAACTGCACAATGGGTAAGGCAGCTTCCACAATTAAGGTGCCATTTGGTTTGGAAATAATAACTTAGAATGGAATGTAACAGAATAACATTCTTACGTTTAGTTTCAATTTTTGCTATGGAATTCCTTTTCCAACATAATGGCTATTCACCCGAATGAACGAATTATCATTACAGTTTTAATTGGGTAGAAAAGTCACCAGTGAGTTGACCAGAATTTTCATCATTCTTGAATCACCGAAGCTATGATTTCGACGTCGTCGCTGCTTCACACTCCTCTTCCAAGTCTCCTAAGCCCCTCGTCACCATCAATACCCTAGTTTCGATTCCCTGGCCCTAATTTCAATACCCTAGCATCTTCGCCATTAAAGCAGCTCATATCCTCCAACATCTGGATTTTTTTATTTGAGTTTTCCTTAAAGTTGCAGTTTCACAATCAACGGTTTAAATGGTATCTCCTCTTTACAAATTTTGATTTTGAGTGTAGAGTTGTTAGCTGAGTGAAAAATAAAAAAATAAAAAAATTCTCTAGTGCTTCTATGGATTCGAATTCTGCAACTGAAAATTTTTGGACATTTATCGATCTTATTCGTTTTTATGACTAATTGATGAAGATAATAGATGCTTTCCATTAATTAAAATAAAAAAAAGCAATGAAGTTTGATAACTATGATTCACAACAGAGTGTAATTAATGTATACTTAGATATACATTATATATTATATGTGATTTTCAAATATGGTAAATGATAATATATTACCAAATATTACTTTTTCATGACAATAAATTTGATAACGTTTCAGTAAAAGGGAAATCTGATCCTTTTCTTCAGAAAGAAATTTAATCCAGTTACTCATAGCTAATTTTTTCATGTAGAAAGAAATATTTATATAAAGACTAGGGGTATATTTGTCAAAATATAGTTAATTCCATTCCATTCTATTGAGAACCAAACATGATAATCTTTACGTAACTTTTCATTCCAAAGTTTCAACTAAACAAAAATATCACGTTTCTTTTCCTTTCTATTTTTATTCCTATCCATATTCTTATTCTCGTTACCTTCAATTTCATTCTCCTCAACCAAATGTTACCTAAGTGAAAAGTTTATACACTCCTAATCCTAAATATCTCTAAACTATAATATATATATATATACATATACATATACGTACATTCAAAAAAAAATATATAAGAAACTCAGTTATATAGATTTTATTTATTATCTTTTGTTGAAAAAATAGGTTAGTAACTAGGCAAAGACTGTGTATGTAAAAATCTTATTTTTAAGGGTATTTCTATCCTTTTACTAAAAAACAAACATATATATATATATATATATATCTTTCTCTCTCTCCCTCGTATCTTTTCTTTCACACACGGTTGATACCTAACCAGCCCTGAGGATCCGTTTTCCAGTCAAATCATGCGCGCCACCGCCAGGAATCAAATTGCATGGGTACCAAGAGCTTCCAGCTGAGTTTTCACGGTCAAAGGAGCTCGAGTTCACTATAGGTGAAGAAGAACGCCGCAGAGGAGATTCGAACGCCAAAAGAGATTCCAGTCATCTCTGGCCGTGAAATTGGTCTTAATCAACTCGTTTCGACACGAGGATCGTCATGACATATATATCTAAACTCGAATTTTTCCGAATTAAATTTGTCCATTTTTGCAATTTTGAGTTATTTTAGTTTTATGTTAAAATTTTTCAATCCGACCATGAGATCGTAAAATAAACCTCATATTTGTGATGTATTTGTGAAAATATGAATTTTGATATATATATATATATATATATATTTATATATTAACTATGTTTGACGACGGGAACAAAAATTGAAATCTGACAGTTCAGATTTGCCTCATTTTGCATGTCGTGAGCCTAGATTCAGTCCGAACTCAAATTAGTCAAGTTATATGTTTATCTTAGCTAATTTGGGTACTAGAAATTTAGTAGAGATATCTGTTTCTCCATTTGTGGTTCCGTTGGAAAAAAAGACATTTCAAAGTGGATGATTGAGGGTTTGGAAACAACTCCTGACCCTTTAAATGACCACCAAATGACGTCAAATACTCTCGACAGCACCGTAGTACTTTCTAGTCACTCTATTGAGATAAGAATTCAATTACTTGATCTTAAAATTGGTTTAATTTTGATTTTTACATATTTTAAATAAATATGGAATTTTGTGAAATATTTGGTAAAGATGTGATATATACATATTTTGAGATAAATCGATATTTGAACTGCTTAAGAGGCACGTCTCACTTGTTAGTGTACTATATATATATATATATATATATAATTTTGGAATTATATTCTGCAGGAATTGGACTTTATGAGATTTATTGAAAATAGATGTCATGTTGCCAAAAATTTGTGGAAAATGTAAATAAAATGAGAATTTGGTTTTTTGATCTGAACTTGGGTTAAATTAAAAACACTGCATAATCTGTTTGAGAATTTGTTGAAAGTACTACATACTTTTATTCATGTCATTCATATAGTATTGCGTCGCATATATATCTCACACGGCGTTGACAGAATCACGGTGTTTTAACAAAACATTAGAATATAAAAAAAATAATAAGAAAAAGAAAAAAAACTCACGATCATCAAATAGATAACTAGAATAAAACTCACGGTCATCATATAGATGACTGGAACTCATGTATATCATATACATTAGACATTACAGAATTAGGCAGTATTCAATATACTTGTGAAGACTTGAATAGATATGTACTGGATTCGATGTAATGTTTTATAATGGTTTGAAATCTTTGAACGTTTGGAAAATGATTTTTGTTTTGAGGTGGTATTTTAAACTTTTGGACAATAATTTTTCTTTGGACTTCAATAAAACTGTTTGAGTATTTTACTGACTATGCAGGATCTTAAAAGTAAATATTTTATTGGTTAAAAACTTATAATTGAATCTCTACTGAGTATTTACGTGCTCATCCTCCCACTTTCAGGTGTTGATTTATTCTTAGGTAATTTGTCATAGTGGATTAATAAGTTTGTTTGACATATGTATATTGTTTTCTACATCTTCATTAGTTGGTTCCTATGCTATATCAACTTTTTTTTTCTATGTCAAATTTATTTAGCCAGTAATAGTATATTTACTAAATGGATGTATGAAAATGATTTTACTATTAAATTGAGTACATAGAAATATAAATGATTTTATGTAAATTATTTGGACATTGGACTTATGGTTTAATTAGATTCATTTTACCATAAGTTATAAATTAACAAAGGTTACTAAACTAATTATTTAGAATTTTCTTAAAACTTTAAATGAAGATTTTTTTTCAGAAATTAAAACTAATAAAAAGTTTCATGATTCCAAAATTTGTTTTGTTTACTTTTGAGGACTAAAAATGAAAATTTCAAGTACGTAATTTCCTAAAATATTTAAGAATCACTATTTATTACTATTTTCAATTAAAATTACTAAAATTTATGGTCTTAGATTTTCAATTGTGACAGTGTTTACCGAGATAATCCTCTCCTATATACTTTCACTACCGAAGGAAAAAAATAAAAAAAGGAAAAACAAAAATACTATTTAGTGACAATTTAATTTTTAGCTACAAGAGCTAATTTTTTTGTGTGACTAAAAGTGACATTTAGTCGCAACTAAAAATTTCTTATGACTAAAAGATAATATTTAATCATATGTTGTCACTAATGTACTTTTATTCATAATATTTTCTATACAATAATAAAATTAATTATGACTAAAAATATATTTAGTCATAACAAATTATATTTTTTTGTGATAAATTTTTTGTCACAAATCTTTTAGTCACAGTAAAATAGTAATGACATTTTATATTTATGATTTTTTTTTCATTTTTAGTAATAAATTTTATTGTGACTAAAAGTAAAATTTTTTGATAGTGTTTGTGGAATTTTACGATTTGTCAAATGCATCATACACTATACATTTTATATTCTACATCTTATTATTCTTCTATTACTTCGTAATAACCCTGTGAGGAATATCCAAAATGAAATATAATAATAATAACAAAATATTAAAAAAAACAAAACAAAACAAAACAGCTGCATTTGATGGGCGGATCTAATGAAATTCGGGCTCCATGATGGCACGTTTAAAATCCAATCCACCATTTACCTTTCTAATCAATCAACAATAGGGCAAATGATTTCCCTTGAAAAAATAATCCAATAGGACAAGGCAGTTAGTTTATATGATTGCAAGTTTTTTTTTTTGGGGGGCTGGAATATATAATTGCTTAGTAGTTTACTATCTAGTTTACGGGAAAGCACTTTTCAATTGTTTACCCAAAAGAAACTACTGATATTAATTTTTGAATATATGGATTTATAAACAAAAAGCATTAATAATATTTAATTCTCTGTCGTGGGCTATAGCAAATTGGTAATTATTAAGACATTTGCGCGGCATTATTGCTATGTTGATGTTGATGTGACAAATTTATATNTATATATATATATATATATATATATATATATATAAATCGATTAAGTTGAAAAGGCTGATTTAAATTCAAATCCTTGGTTAAGAAGAGCTCCAATTACCCAAAGCTTCAAATCTGGCAGGCTCATCTCCCGCACAGTATCTTTCACCTAATTGATCAAGAGAACATACGGAAAGTAATTAATAAAATTGATCACTTACTCAATCCGACTATATATTGAAAGAAAAAAAAAAGATGATAAGGTATTTCTTTGTTATTAAAAATTAAGTACGAGTTAATGAAAAAAATATTATAAGCATTATTTGTACCCGCAAAGTAACTTTGAGTTCAAATCCATCGACCGTAGAAGCCAAGTTAGAGGTCTGAACATCGAAGCTAGTAAATGACTCAAGAACCTTGTAAAGTGAGGCAACAACTCCTTCTCCCTTGTTGCAAACTAATCTCATGTAAAACCCTCTTTCCTCCACTTGAAACATGTCCATCTACCAAACCCCAAATCCGTATATATTCATCAATATGTAATCATTATTACATGTATATATAACGATGTATATATTCCATGAAGTTAAATATATATGTTAAGTCCAAGGCATCGACAAGTGTTGACAAACAATTAGTAAAAATAATAAACTCAAGTTATTCTGAGGAAACTAACAAGATGTTACAACATGTCTACAGATGTTGTAAAATACTTATTGCAACAGAATTATAAGATCGCTCATAAAAGACATGTGCAGATGAAAATCTAATTTTGGAAATTTTTTGTTCTTACATCCTTTGACATAATTTTCCTTATTAAACGTTTCTAGAAGGATAATAGGGATTATTGTTGAGGGACTTTCGTGACTAAACTTGATCTAATTGATTGAGATATTTTATCTTAATTTTCCTTTAATTAAATTTATATTTTTAGCTTAATTTTTGCTTTTTATTATATCAAATCTTAGATAATGATTATTTACATGTGTATAAGCGAAATCAAGAAAATATTTTATCCATTATGGTACTTTTCATTAAATTGATGTAATTAATTTTATGAACTATCAGAATTTTCTGTTGAAATCTGTTGTAGCAGATTTCACCATTTATAGAAACTTTCTTATTTGATTTCGATTGAATGATGTAATTAATTTTATAAGCTGTCAGGATTTTTCGTTGAATTCTGTTGCAGCAGATTTCACTGTTTATAGAAAGCTTTCTTATTTGATTTCATTTGTCTCTAATTAATTAAAAAATCAATCCTTGCCTTTAAGGAAAATTTTTGCAAGTAATTAATTTTATAAGCTGTCAGGATTTTTTCTTGAAATCTGTTGCAGCAGATTTCACTATTTATAGAAAGCTTTCTTATTTGATTTCGATTGTCTCTAATTAATCAAAAAATCAATCCTTGTCTTTAAGGAAAGTTTTTGCAAGTAAATAAGAGTGATTTTAGCTAATTAAGAAAAGTCAAAATCGTGTAGAACTTCTTTCAATGCATCTGGATACTTTTTAAGGACAATTCATGAAAGTTATTGTAACAGATTTTTGACTATCCAAATAAGGAATGACAACAGATTTTGTGGCAAAATCTTTCCTTTCTTATTTTCAACCTATTCACACCAAGGGAGTACGAAATTGAGGCTGAAAATTCATCTATAAAAGCTCAACAAGTCTAAGAGATTTGTTTGCACTTTATTTAAGAGAAAATACTATTTGAGAGAGCTTTTTATGTAAGGCAATAGTTTATTCTATTGCCATTGTAAGACTTAGAGAGCTTTAGGGTTTTCTAGGTACTTTGTTTGAGTGCATCTTATTCTTCGGAAGGAAGAATAATATGTCTTTGGGAGGAGACAGATCTGAACCAATGAAGAGAGTTCATATATGTAGGATCCACAAGACAAAGAGACTCACTAAACAAGATTGGTAGAGTTATTACAACACATTGCGGTAATTGAAAAGAGAGAGTCTTTTATTGTATAAGTCAATTGGTATTTGTAATCTTGATACTTTACTATTTTTTTTAATCTCTGAGCCCCGTGGAATAGGGGAGATTTGAACAACGTTAAAAACGTCTTGTGTTTATCTCTTTATTTTTAATATTATGTTGCAATATATACACTCGTTATTGCAACATATTTTATCCACATATTACAACATAATTAATTAATTATTAATTTAATCAATTAATTAATTATTTAGTAATATCTAAAACACATCTTTCAATATAGACAACCGTGATCATAAAATGTTAATTTCAATGTATTATTAAGTTTTAATTTTCTTTGATGTAAAATTAAGTGCATGTACTATACCATATATATGAGATGTAGTATACCTGAACGATATTCTTGATAATCAGTTGATTGGTGATGTTGTTTGCATTACCATCATGAACCTGACTTGGGTTGTTATTAATATTAATGGATGAGCCTTGGTATCTTTGTGACCCAAGTAAAGAAGTTTCAAGACCTCTAATTTCATCTTTCAGCTTCTTGGCCTGCATTTTCAGCTCTTGCACGTAAATTACAGCATCCCCAACAATAGAAGCCTTATCCATCTGCATACACAATACATTTCCAAATTTGAGCAATATTTGTAATATACAGATATATATGCACTACATATATATGGAAAGAGTAGCAAGTACAAACACGTAGTACCACAAACGTTTTTGTCCAATTATACGATGTCACATGATACAATAAGTACAAGTATATCAACACACTAGGTAATATGATTGCGTTTTTAGAATTAGTAATATCATATCTAAAATTGAACTGCTCAACTACACGTACTTACAAGGCCTAATAACTTGAGAAAAAACTGTAAACGTACATAGAAACGCACCTACACATATGTGTGTGTATATATATCTAACAGACACACGTACCTTAGTTATATTAGGAACTAAAGAGCGCAAAGCATAGAGCTTCTCCTTCATTCTGCCCCTCCTCTTCCTCTCCGAAATCAAAGTTTTCGATCTATCACCACCCTTCGCCTTGCTTTTCTTGGCCGAACTTGCACTTGTTCCCGTATTGGTTTCAGAAGACACTTCCCTATCATTCTCTTCTTCTTCTTTAACTTCCTCCTCTTCTAGATCATGATCTCCTGATCTTGGTCTCCCATCAAAACTTGGCGAAGCTAGGTTATTCAAGAACAGAGAAATATTTGGATTATAATCATCAGTTGATCCAGTACTAACCCCACTAAAACCAAACACATGATCTCCTGGGGTTAGCGGACCAAATTGGTTATGGTCGTGATCATCAACAAAGTAATTAGTACCATTAATAAGATCACAATGATCGAAATTAACAAAAGGGTTTTCAGTTTCCGCCCCACGAATAAGGTTCACAGACCGATCATCGTGGATAATATTGTTGGTGCCATCGAAGAAATAGTGCAACTCCAAACCATTAAAGTTGTGTATAATGGGATTTGGAGCTGATGAATTTGGTATTATAGCTTCATCCATCTTATACATTGTAGTATGACTGTAGTACTGATAACGAAGTAGTAATAACTAGCTTAATTATAGTTAAAGTAGCTATATATACTGATTAAAGTGCCAATTACTATATAACAATTATAAGGTATTCTATGAGTTTAGGCACTTATTATATAGGTTTTACAATTTGATGATCAGGGTCAGGTGAAATTTTTGGGTAATGGCGAGGGGAAGGTTGTATCTGAATATATGTGACAAATAGATGTGAATATATGATACAAAACAAGATTTGTTTGCTTTGACTTGTGCAATGCATCAAAACAATTCCAGTTAATTGGTTGACACTTAAGTTTTAAATTGTGACATGAAAACTACTCAAGTCCTGTGGACACGGTTTCTGACGAACTCTAGCCTATTCTATTATTATTATTTTATTATTATTATTAATGTGTTGTAATTTTTATTAGTGTTTTGGGGTGGGGAGAGAGAGGTGCTGGAATCGATGACCCATTCTTTTAAATATTATTGAAATTTTATATTTGGGAGAGAGAGATATAGAGATAATTAAAGAACAACATATACTCAAAATGTATATAATAATTGTGTATAGATACTATTGGCCGAGTATGTTCTAGGTAGACTACTCAAAATAGTTAGAAATAATATAATCTTTCAAAGCCAACAATTGAGTGTTCTATTAATGTTAAAAAGAGGGAAATGTTATAGGCAGAATGATGATATATATAATATTAACTGTAACGAAATGAGATTAATTAACGTATAATAACCGCCTCTTTTCTTGATTAAGGATTATTTTACTTGTCCTAACATTGTAGAGGGCAACGAATTACTAATCAAGGTAGTACATGATTGTATATCTCTACGTATCATTGATTATTTAATTTTGCAATGGTAAGTTCTCTGAAATGCAAAGCTTATGATCGATTCTATTATAAATAATTTCAATGGGTACAAGTGAAGTACCTATCACTAGTACTGGCAATTTTCTACACGACAAGATGATACAACTCGAAAACGACACGAAATAAACAGGTTTAGATGACCTATTTAATTTTCGCGTCAATTTCAGATTGACATGTATAATATCTATAATAAACGAGTGGATTTTAGATTAACTCGCTTAACTTAAAAATGATCTATGTAACTCGTTTAATTAAACACGTTGTTTTCATGTAATGTCAACACGACAAATTTATTAATATTTTAAAATATTAAACGTGATTTTGATTAATTCTAAACATATTTATAGGAGTAAAATTAAATTAAGTAGTGTATAATCATGTTAAATTAGAATAATAATGTCAATTTTGAATAAACGTGTCAAACATGTCATAATATGACACATAACACGTTTATTAAATGGGTTATACGTATCGTTTCATGTTACACGTATATTGATTCTATCGTATTCAGATTTAAATTTTTGACACATTTATTAATCTTGTTGTATTCGAATTAGGTTATTCGAATTAGGTTATCGTGTCGTATCGTAATCATATCGATCGTATCGTAATCATATCGATATGAACATGACACGATAACACATATTACACGAGTCCTATACATCACAAAGTTTGGAAGGGCTTTAGCATTTAAAAACTTTAATATTTAATTTTACTTGTATCCGGTTTCTGTCCTTTTCACCAAATGAGAATGAAGTGCTTTCTTTTAGCTTTAAAAAAATTGGAAGAAAGAGAATACAAATAAAGAAGTGCTCTGATTTTTTTTGCTCTGGAAAGAAGTGCTCTGACTGAAATGAGGTGTAGCAGTTTGGGGGCTATACAACTTCTTGTCTAGTGTCAATGTATTTCGATTTTATATTGATAAACCTACAATAATAAAAAAATAAATGATATATTAGTAACTTTAAACAATATTAAAGATTAATAAGTTAACATTAATCAATTAAATTTAGTGGGTTTGTGTGGGTGGGTGAGTCCGTGAGTGTGTGGTTCTGTGGTCCGGAGGTTAAGTTCCCCGGCATATAGCTTTAAATAAATAAAGAAATAAACAACTTGGCAGGAAAAGCTTTAGCATGCAATGTATCTTCCGCATTTGATTGTTATAGATCGAATGATTTGAACTTTATTGAACCATCCCAATTCACAAATCAAACAATGTCATTTTAGGTGTCATCCGGAAATTTTTATAAAAATTGTAACGTTTTACAGAATATTTCAAAAAATAATCTCGTATATTGGGAAATAACGGAGTATTTGTGAGATTATATGTGTCATAAAATACCGTGGATGATGTAAAAAATTATAACAATAATCATCTCATTAAATCGGTTCTTCGATATCATATAATTTTAGCGGGATATGAAACTTACAAAAGCAATCTTAATGAGCAATAATTAATCCATTTCCATGCAATATTAAACAACATCATCTCAACGTAAAAAGATAACTTTAAGTTTTTATAAAATAAAAAAAAATGACTTTAAGCTTTTATTAAAACATAAAAAAAAAAAACTAGAAAAAAAAAAGAAGAAGATAAAAAGCCAATTAATCGTGACCTGATGTGGCCAAGAAGAAGATAAATTGCTTTTGCACTAGTAACTGATGGATATAGAAATTCATATCATCATATTCAATCAGTATGACTGTGGCACGATATAATAAAATCTTAACTCAGACACAATATAATTAATAAAGATAAAGATGTCGAAAATATAAACATAAACATAACTAGCTTAATAAATGTGTAACACAACATAATACTTATAGCCTAATTAATAAACGTGTCTTGAGAGTCTTTATTACCAAGTTGGCCCAATTATTATGCACTAAATATTAGGTCAAATAAATAAGATGTTTAAAAGAAACTAAAATAACTTAGAAAAAATTAACAATATGTTTTATATATATAATGTCATGTTGACACGAAATTAGTACGTTTAATTAAACATGATAAGTTGAATATTTTTAAGTTAAGCATATTAACTCGAAACTCATTAGATTATTGTTTATTTTATATATATATATATATATATATATCAATCTAAGTTTAACATAAAAAATAAATAGTTCAAGCAAACTCATTATTTCATATCATTTTTGAGTTATAATGGAGCTATGTTGAAAATTCGTGCCATAATAAACATGCGTGTAAAATTCTTTATCGCCTCACTAAAATTATTCAGTCACTATCGTCGTCTCACTTTCTATAGCATGATATAATAATTTGATGGATAGAGTCACAAATTTACCCCCTCAATGTCTAGATACTTAAACTTTATATATAAAGGAGACTCAGAATTATATTTGCCTCCTTAATATTTTAAATTTACAGATATATCCCTAAAATTTCAAATTTATGCCAATTGACCCACTAAACCCTTAAATTCTAAGACATAATTGGGGCACAAAATCTAAATTTTTATAAAGGTCTTTTTGTAGATATGCCTTTCTTAGGAAAAATAGTTTGGTAGCAAGTGTTTTAGAAAAAAAACCGTTAAAACAAAAAGACATAGAAAGGCTTTCTTTAAAAAAAAAAAAAAAAAAAAAAGCAACCATCAAAAAGTGTAACTAAGCAGGATATTATTGAGATGACATTGTTCAACTCGAAGGCAGTTTTATAAACTTAAGGAACTCATTTCAACAAATAATAAACCTTAACAACAAAAATCATACGTTTAAATTAAAAACAAAGCATTTTATCTATGGTACTAACAATGAGATTATTACACTGCGATCTCATAGTAGGGAAGCTTGTCAGGGCGACTGTAATATCCGTAAGAATTTGTTTGAAGAAAATATTTTGTACATTTTATACTTTAATTTTATTCTAGAAATTTGCCTTATGCCTCGAATTAAGATTCTGTCTCCGCCTCTGGATGGAGTTATTTGCCACGTAGCAAGCATCGTTGTTCCACTCTGGGAAAAATATATTCCTTCTATTGCTGCCAATTAGTGAAAGGTCCAGCACATCATCGTGCTGTAGATAGAATATTGGCTGGGTATAATGTTATGGCCACAATATGGCAATTTTTTATTTCATCCTTTCTTCTTTTTTTACCCCCTAATTATTGGATTTTTCTAATTTTTAGTTATATTTTTTTAATGTCGAATGATGTTGTTTTGACTTGTAAAAGGGATTACTAGCTACTCATTATTAAGTGCATTTTTTGTTTTTTCACACCTTTTAATTTCCTCAAATCATATGACATTGAGGGGATAATTTGATAAAGGAGGTTTAAGTCTAGGTATTTTACTTTTGGGGAAAATCCAGGGTGTTTTTATTACAAAATATATTACTAAAAGGATTCAATTGGTCCAAGATTCTTATTCCAAAAAAAAAAAAATTAGTCTAGTATTTTTGGAGTATATGAGAAGGGAGGGACTCTAATTTACTTAGACCAGTATATGTACAAATTTCATAATATAAAATAAATAAATATATATATATATACACATATATATTACTAAAAGGATTCATTTGATATTTCCATACGTACAAGAATTTTCATCAATATTAGTTAAAACACATGATCTTCTGTGAAAATTTTCTTATGTGTCATTAGAATTATTAATTTTCTCATTAAATAGAGTTTTGTATTGTCGTGATTTATTTTATGTAGTTGTGTTGTAGTAGTGATATGAGTAGAAGCATATATATGACAAAAGAACGTATGACACATTAAATTGACAAAACTATGGTAGTGTTTGTTAAATTATAAATAATTGTACTGCAATCTTCAATTATCAAAATAGACATACTATATTTTCACAAAAAGATATGAGACCTTTCCACATTTTTCAGTCATATTCGTAAACTATATTAATAAAAGGATAATACAAAAACCAATCATATATGTTGCAAGCGTAAAGTAACTTAAAATTTATAAATGGAAATATATGTATATATATATATATATATAAAGCAATGGGTAAATTTATGATACAATTTAACGTTAAAGATATTTTGGAAATTTTGTATATGATACCGGAATCAGCTTTTAAGAAATAACTCTTACATTGTTTTCTAAATTCTACTTTAAAATATAATTAGAGAGTAGCTTTTAAAATTTACGGGCTAAAAGTATATTTCCACTTATTTTCCAACCCCGTTTAGAATCCAAATGCAACCCCTTAGAAACAATCCCAAGTGGGCAATAAATTAAGTATAAAAAATTATAATTAAATTTTTAAAAGGTCCCAAAGTCAAAAATTCAAGCGGACCTCTCTCTCTCTGCTGACCTTTTTTTTTTTTTTTTTTTT